>JAGDQP010001013.1:26143-130526 GCA_022664845.1 Lepisma saccharinum | reverse complement strand
ACACACACACACACACACACACACACACACACACACACACACACACATATATATATATATATATATATATATATATATATAATGAAATATCGTAGTAATAATTTTGTGCTGGTGATTCAGTACTATAGACATGAATCTGTAGAACTTGGCTAAAAAGTGTGTAGGTAAACCGTGCATGTAGTTTCATTTTTTGTGTACAAAGAGTATAACGTAATGTGTGGTGTTCTTTCATGGATGTCAAATGCAACTGGCTTGCTGATAAATGAAAATTAGAACTAAAATTTAAGATTAAAACCGTTAAATGTTGCTAAAATCATATCAAAAGTATAGACCACAAAGCATGCGTGTAAGAAGCCCGAAAGAAGTGCCCAAACGCAGAAAGTTGGCAAAAAGCAGAATGCTAAACCACGAAGTAAAGCATCCCCCCAAAAAGGGGGAGACTCAGGCGAGAACATCCCGCAAGAAAGCAGAATATAAAAGCAATTTTAGTGACCTAACTCATCTAGGCCCCTAAAATAGTACAAAGCTCTACGCAGCTGCGCACTAGTTAAAATTAAACACGAAACTTTGGATGCGCTGAATTAATTTGAGTACTCTCCAAAGATTGCTGAAGCATTGGATCAGTTATAAAATTTTAACTTCATCTGCAATTACTTTCTCAAATATACATAAATTAACACTTCGCGGACTAAAATAGCGGAAGGTTTGGAACCTTTATTGCAATACCACAGTGATGGTAATTTACCTACATGATAATGAAATTATTGGCACGAGAAATATCTGGTAAAAATGTAATTAATTTTGTCTTAAATATGACAAACGCAAGGCAAAAGACTGATTGCTGAATTTTCTTGGAAAGGAAGAAAAGTTTCCGAATAGAACCTCTTTGAACATCAAAATGTTCATTGAAGATGCTATCAATTTCACATAACAAAAAGGTAATTTAAATATTTACAGAAAAGCTCTGTCCAAGAACAGAGAATATATTTCACATACTTTTTTATTTTTAAGTTACTTTTGCTTTTCAAAATGTAGTAGACATTCTAAACTTTAGCGGGTTGGGTTAGGTATTAATTTACAATGCGAACTCCCATGAGCGAACTGAGTTTCGGTTTGCGTACGTAGCGAACATGCTTTAAACTTTGCAAAATACCAAAATAAAACGTAGTAATAAAGTTGAATCGCACGGTTAACAAAAACGGACATGTTGTAGAGATTTCGTGCAATTCAAACATATCAGTATTGAAAGAGCAAACAAAAATGCTGAACGGAAAAATAACGTGCGTTTGAAAGGTCGCATCAATTATAGTTCAAGGTAAAAAAATATTTCAACATACGAAGCAAAATTTTAATGTGCTGAAATTTCGCTATCTAACCGTAGGTGAAACAAACTTGGGTTTCTGGGAGAGAAAGAGGAATTTCAAGACATTAAACATACATACCTGAATTTAGATAACCGACCCTCGACGTCTATCAAATTAAGCAGTTATTCTTACGGTGCACATCACTTCACAGAAAAAAACAATTTCATATTGAAGAAAATACTGAATTACTTGCACACACAGACGAAAAGGGCTTAGCACCACAAATTATATATTTTATATTTAAGAAACAGAAGAAAATAATCACTGTACACCACACGTATATATAAGAAATCACAACACACACTGATGAACACCACTTCACACAAACAAACTGCCATAAAGAAGCTTAGTCGTGTCCACTCCCAGTCAAGGCCAGCATGGAGGGTGTAAGACACCAAATTGGATCGTTCGATTCACAACTCCTTTCATAAAAAAAACATGGAGAAACAGCTCCCAAGAGTTGTTATTTACCCGTCAATGCTGCTCTATATATTAATAAGCTTTCCGGATATTGGCTGCATTATAATATTGCTTTTATAAACTATCGGAGGCAGCGTAAATTTTAAGCAGCCTTTCCTACTCGACGACCATGTTTAAACTACTGACTGGCTTCAACCAATCAACGAAGAGAATCAAATCAAACAGCTAGGAGCAAAATCGGTGTTGCTTACCACCAAAATTTCAACGAAAAATAAAACAACAATCAGATCTTCTTGTTTATTTTGAAGATTTTCAACGAAAGGAAAATTGTTGAAGAAAATAATGTAATAAAAAAATGCAAAGAAATATTCAGCAGTAAAATGAAGAAACAATAAAGATAAATTCCTGCCAAACAACAATGAAAGGGATGTTCTGTATGGCTAATCTTCATTGTCATCTCTTTGAAGAAAGCCGAAGACGAAAAATATCGGCGACAAAGCACGAACGAAGAGAAAAAGACCCAATGGAGAAAACAGGGTCGGCCCTCCGATAGGCCGACGCCGTTCAGGGTCGGACCGCACTCGGTTCCCGATCGTCGGGCCGACAACCCCAGAGGCAGCAACAACCTTCCAGAAATACACTCATTTTCGCCGGCGTTGACCCGACAATTTCCCGACAGTCACAGTCGGGCACCAGGCGTTTGTTGCCATCGGCATCGGCATATGGCTATAAGAAACGTGTTTAGTTGGTCAGAAGAAACCATGAGTGCTGTCTTATTGGTATACACACAGTTAGTTTCATCATTTTATCCGTTGCTCTCATGATTTACGGTGTTAATTTTCCAACACTAAATAATCCCAGTGGCTGCTGTGAGGTTCGAACACGTTCTGCACTTCTCGTTGGAATCTCGTCGTCTTATCCACTCATCCATGGATCCACGTTGTGAGATTGCTGCTCTTTTACAGTACCTGTATTAACAGCCAGTCTAGAATGGAGTTGCTACGCTTGTTCACCATCATGTACAAATAAAAATTAAGAATACTTTCCTTTTTTCTTTCCTATGTGCAGTTTTTCTTCTTTAACACCTTGATCATGGCTTCAGTATTAAATTTGTAGTTCTCAATAAGTGTAATATGTCGCCGTAGAAAACAAACATAAAGCGAAATCTATGTCATAGATTAACGCCCTATTAACGAAATTAAATGTTCGTTGAAGTATAGTTTAAAATCCAATGTTTTCAAGATGCAAACGAGAACATGAAAAATGAAGTTAATTTCATTGTATTGTATTGTTTGATACTTTTCACTACAGATTTCTGTAAAAAAGACGAATGAAATAAAGAGACAATATAATAAGCATATTTTAATATTAGAGAGTTACAGCCCTCGGCCAGAATTCGGCCCATACAAATGCTGCCGCCCACATTTCAACCGTCGGTGTAGAGTTGAGTTCAAAACAAGTGCCGAGTGAAGCCCGACGATACTAACTGACATGTGTAATTGATCTTTTAATCTCTATAATCAATAAATTAATGATTATTGTGGATGTATCGTAACTATCACTGATTTTAATTACAATTGTTTACTGCTTATTGTCTCAGATAGTTGGTGGCCCACCTTCTTCTCGATTATTCTTGCCATCATATTCCCGCCTTGTTAGGTGCGTTTTCCTCAGTCCCGACCAAATCCCAACCTTATAGTCGGAACAAGGAAGGCAAAAAACTTTCCAACCCTTTTGCCTACCATTTTCACAAAATGTACTGGTGTGATTAGTACGCTGCAAGGATCAGTTTAGGCTAGTTAGATCACTCCTAGATTCTTTCTTTAGACCACTTTGACAACTTACACTTACACTTTGACCACTTACACCACTTTAGATGTTTTTTTTTTGCCTAACGCACCCATTTGGCGTCGGGCCGCCCGGTGGATCGTCTTTAAATGCGACTTTTTCCAGACTGTCACACCCCCAATTGGACCTTCAGGATTGGGGCGCATTTTCTTCAATGGGGAAGACACACAAAAAAGGAGAGAGGGTCCCTACAGCATTTAGTTTTTTTATCCTTTTATGTTTTTACGTCTAAATTCATCCTAAGCTTTACAAGTTCTCTCAAAACATTGCTAAATGTCCCTTCCACACATTATAACCTCGTCAAGATATGCTTGCGCAAAGGGCAAATTTACTAGTGTCTGGGTCAGAAACTTTTGGAATATATAAAGAGTTAAAATGATACCCCGAGTGTTAGACGTTTATTTTCATATAATCCCCATGGTGTGTTCATTACAAAGAGTTTCTTTGCTTCCTCATCCAGCTCCAACTGTAAATGTACCTGGTTAAGGCTTAATATAACAATTTATGTTGCACTTTGTAGTTTAATAAGATCTTCAATAGTTGGTAAGTGATACTTCATATTTTTTGACGGGAATGTTCACAGTTGTCTTAAAATCAGCGGAGATCGGTATATCAGAGGTATCCTTTTTGGGAACCACTACAACTGGAGTGGCCCACTCCGCATAAGGCACTGGAAAAATTATGCTTTGCGCACAAAGCTTATCCAAGCTAACTTTAATCTTATTTAGCAGACTGTACGGTAACGTCCCTTGAACACTGGGGTCTCATTTTTATCTATAGGAATGCTTACTTTATAATCGCATACAGGTTTAAGTATATTATTTTGGAATACATCTGAATAAGTGTTTAGTGTTACCCCTTTTAATCTATCTTCGGCTAACTTATCTGGTGTCATTCCGTGGATATAATTAATATTTCCCAACTCATTGAAGAATTTCCTCCAATGAGGCCATACCTTGTTGATAATGTCTCGTCCTAACAGAATGTATTTTAATCTACTCTATACGATGTAGCAGCTAACATTCCATTTATTAGTTCCTAACTTTAGTTTCATTTGTATTAATCCCTTGGTTTGTAATATTTGAGCATTCGCCGCTACCAACTTAGCACTAATAGGTATTACAATTTTACTTTTATATATTCTCTTGAAAATCTCCCATGAAATGATGTTTACCACAGCTTCAGTATCCAGTTCTGTTTACAAGCTATTTTCATGTATTTGTATATCGGCAAGCTCTATTATGTGTATTTTGCAGTACATATCTATTATGAGTATCCCCCAATGTTTTTTTCTGGTCAGTCTGATCATGTCTTCTTATACGATATATTTCTTATCTACTTCAATCTCTCAATGATAACTGACCTATTCGAAAGTTTATCCTAGGATAAATTCCTCTTAGCAAAATGTTTTCTTAACATTCAGCTTCGATTCCTCGTGGGCGGTTTTGATATTCTTCAATTATGATAGTTTTCTTAGAACAGTGGCAGAAGTCAAATAAGAAGAACATCAAAATGCAATTATCAAGAAGAATTATCTATAATCTTAGGCAAGCAGAGATAAATACTAAAGTCTACCAAAGAAGTACTGTATAGCTGTGGGTTTGTTTCATTTATTTCTCAAGTAACTTTCCCTTAAACGTAAATGACCAAATACAGTATACAATATTCTGGTATATTGTGTCTGTTGCATTTATCTCATTTCTCTGTATCTCGAATACATAGAATGCGCTTATTTCAATAACATTCAAGATGACCTTGTTATGATGCTCACAAGTGCTTAGAATTGTTCTAAATTATATTGTAGTATCACTTCTTCATTTCATAGAATTCCCAACTAATTCTCTCTGAACTCAATTTGTATTTAAACCAAACTAGGTTTCGTAACATCACACATTAGATTCATAACTCTGATCAAACAAACTACATGCACCATGTGTTATATAGTAAGATGTCGTAACATATATTACACAATACTTAAATAGATTTATTGCTTAAAATAGAGTCATTTTATTTTGACTTTGAATTCTCTCCTTCTCGCTATTTCCAACACGGATCTTGAATACATATGATAGAGCTACTCTATCTCTGTCTTCCCTCTCACCACAATAAACAAACCTCTATGGAATGTTGGTTAGCGTGGTCGACTCTCACAACTCGGTTCGTGAGTTCAAATCCAGGGGAGCACAATTTTCTTTTTTAAAAGTAAGGTGAAGATTTGCAGAAAAGTTAGCAAAATCAATTTAATCTATTTATTTTTAAAAGAATCCCGCTTTATTTTTCTAACGTCTTAATAAAGGTGACGATATAATCCATTTGTTTCTGACGAATTATTTTTCATGTTCTTGCATATAATTTTATTCGCATTTTTAGAAAGGAAGGACTAAAACCCTTCCATTCATATGATTCAAAATGTGTATTTTAAAGTTATTAAACTAAATATTTACGTTTTATGAACAATATTATTTTCTACCCAATCAAAAATTAAGTCTCAAAATTGTAGTATGGGAATGGAACTTAAGACCCCAAGCTCAGCAGCCAACGGTTAAAGCAACTAAGCCGGACCGGATAACTCTCTTGATTTGTAGGCAGTGACTGCAGATTCCTCCAGAAATATATATTTTGTTGATTACAAAATACAAAAGATATTTGTATTTGTTTGTCTTCAATAAACAATATCTATAAAATTGCTTTATGTAAAAGACGGAATCTTGTCTCGAAAGCTTTTTCGATATCTGTATTTTAATGCTCTTCCTAATACAATAGACACTTTAAACAGTGGTTTTGAAATTTAAAACTTTCGCGACAAAGCCCTTACGGTCATAAAAAAGACAGCAAACGGCAATTTTTTTCCTGTTTTTTTTTAAAAATCATAGATTTCAGTGGATAAGATGGAGTCATAAACCACTTATTAACTGAATTTGAGAACGTAATTTATGTGATAAAATTAGTGTTACTGCTCGAGTAGTACTCGAGCTCCGTCATCCTGAAATATGCCGCTCGGGCTATATTCGCGCTTAGTCGTGAATCTTCTTCCTGTTGATGAAAAAAATTACGTTAGAGGATGCTTGACTCACTAATTGCTGTATCATGTTGTTATGAAATACTCCACTGAGAATACTACTTACAACCAGAGCTGACCCGGCCTAAAACTTGACCTAAATAACCCAGTCGCGGTCTGGGAACTTAATAATCTGCAATTTTGGGACGTGGTATTATTCGTGTATTGGGGTTAATACGTCCGACCCTTATCACCCCTGAAAGAAACACTGTTCAAACGCAAGGAAATAATTAAAATATCTTATTTACCCACTAGGGTCGAAATCAGGTTACCGGATCAGACTGGGTCTGAGGAATAGATCCGCTGAGCCGGTCCAAAACTTGATACGAATAACAGGTAGCCCGATTCAGCTCTGCTTCCAAACAGTTGGCATCAAACGCAATACAAGAACTGACCAGTAGAATACAAACTGACATTTAGAACTCAAACGTTTAACAGCTTATTTCTTTAATCATGCTTAATTCTTAACAACTCACGTGGAAATCTGTAACATTAATGCTAGCGTGGGCGTCTAGTTACTCCTAATTTATTTTGTATTTTGTCTTGCTTCCCATATTGTATATCGTATAAATATTTTATTTCTTGATATTTTGTAGATTATCTTGATCGTTAAAAGTGTATTTTACACAATCTCAAATTCGTGTAACTGTATTTTTTCTGTCGTATGTTTTGTAATATTCTCAGACAAATGCTTTAACTTTGAAAGAAAGTGCAGAAATAAATATGTAATTTCACTTCCTTGAATTATATCAGTACTGATCCATAATTATAAACAAAACAATATGTTTGTGTTTGCGCAATTAATAAAAAACTGTATAAAAGGACTTTTCTTCAATGGTCTTTACCTGCTATTTATAAATGTAATATAAACTTATATCCTGCCTCACAGCTGATACAGAATGAATGTACGTACTTTCGCTATCAAAGTACGACTGTTACATACTTTTCACATGTTTCAGGCACATAGATTTTTGCACTTCACACAAAAATGCTTTATTTGTTTCAATGTCCTATTCGCATCTATATATTTCACATCTTGTTCGTCTAATTTCTTGCATTACTTTCACAAGCGTTTCTTGGCTACTTTTGCTGCACTTGCTTTCAAATTATTTGGAATGGGTGTATCAGATACATGTTTATCGCGATAGTCTTAATTAGTTCTTCTCCAACGGCACGCGAAAACAGTCTATTTACAACAGATTCCGTGGGACACAAGTTATACTATTAACGTTATGAGTACTCGCGTGATGTCAAAGTGACCAGAGTGCCAAAATAAGCTATCCGAACACTTCTAGCTCTCCGACAATTTCGATAAATTATTTGTTAAATGCAAGTATAAGGGATAGCACGAAGGTACTGAGACAACGAGAGCTGTAACACGTAAACAAAATGCAATTTTAACTTCGTCACACGCTTGAGTCAGATTGATCCCCACGTGAGTACTTAAGTGTTAAATTCATTCTATAATGATTGCATTGGAAAGTAGTGAAGAATTAATCGGATCTATGCAGAAATGTACTTTTAAATTTCCAATCCATTCAATTAAGAAACGACGTGGTGGACCCCATGAGGTAATAAACTATCTGTCAACTGCCATGATCGTCAACAATCGAATATTGACTTCTCTTCCTCAACGTCGACTCATAAAGAAAGTGGACGAAAACCTACCTACAGTGGGAAATATTTCTCAAATTGCATGCATCTGTGTCACACTAGTGAAGAAAAAGATTTACGAATGTTGATTGGAGAAGACAAGTCTATAGCCGTTAACAAGACAATTAAAACATGTCATTGACTTGAAGTATTCACTTTTCTTTGAAAGATGCACTACACCATTTGTTAAGCAGCTTTTGGACAGTAATCACAGTAATCGCAACCTGTGAAGTAATAGCTATTATTTCAGACTACATTGAACAAATGGTGTACTCTCCGCATATATTTTTACCTAATGAACAACTGCAGTACATCTCTTTATAATCACTGAAAAGCCAACCTATTGCTGGAAACAAATCAATAGATTGCAGAACGAACACATAAATTGAGCAAATCTTACGAATATCCAATACGACATCAAAACTAGGAGAATGAGAGAAGCTAAGGAAAAGCATAATTTACATACAAAAAAGCATAAAGCAGCAACCATAATCTTATGTCCAAAAAGTGTTTACCATTTCCAAGTCTGCTAAGAAAATAATTCGTAGTTGACAGTTCTAAAAGTTCATAAAATCTCATATCACAATTCATTCGCTCTTCGGTTGAATCATATTTACACCATTCAATCAAATTATATTTGTCCTCGAGTGTACGTGCACCCAGTTGACATCAATGTTCATCCATAACAAAATACATTTTATAAAATCCCACAAATTATAAATTTTTGAACACAGGATTACAAACAAGAAAATAACAATAAAATTGAATTAATTCCATTACAACATAATCTAAAACAATTAGATTTTATGGCATTAAGATTCAAAATAATATTTTAAACCAGTCTTTTGCTAAATTACCACCATATCAGTAGTAGAAAACATAATCCAAATCATCAATATCTTGTCATGGAAAAGAAAATAAAGCATTTCTTTAAGTTAACTCACATAATTTGTATAAGACGAAGGATATCATCTTTTACTTCCTGAACGAAACCTTTATCCATCCAGAGCTGCCACAATGGCTATATTTGGCTGATGAATTAAACTACCATAACCAAACCAGTAAGTCATTGATGTTGGTAGGTTGCGTCGTGTTAGTTTCACTATCGTGTTTTTCTTGTTGAAGTGCTACTTGCGTTTCTTGTTTAATATATGTTACTTCCTTAGATGAATCACATTGAGCTGAAAGTTCAATTGTATCCTTATTTCCAACATTAGAAGATAACTGGCTTTGATATTGATCTGCTAATTGGCGAAAAGTACATTGAATCTGCTAGTTTTGTATCAATAACTTGTCCACAACTTTTTTTAATTCCAGTATATCTCTTTTTATCTTTGCATTATTATTTCGTTCTATTTCCACTGTACGATAACGCGTTGCAGAATTTGTACTAATAGAACGCTCATTTGTAACTTCTTGCGAATGGATCTGTGTTCAATCCCTTGGTAAAAAGCGTATTCGGTCTTGTTTCTGCAGCTTAAAACGCCAATCTTCCCATATCTAATTCTGAACGCCCCAAGATTACATATGGTAATACATTTTTGGTCACATACCACTCTTACTAGTAAATGCGATATTTATATATGCAAGGTACTCTGATTTTACCTAACAGCTCTATATCGTTACCCCTAATGTCTATTATTGCTACTTGAGCTGGATATAAAGCTTGAGAAATACCTAAGTTTAAGAAGGTGTTTTGGTCCATTATGTTATATACACTACCCGAATTCACGCAAGTCTGTGACAAAATGTTATTGAGATAGTGGGCAATGCTATAGGTGGTGATACTGGCACTAAATAGTTTTCATTTATTAGGTTAATCCAAGTATCGTTAATACCAAATCCTGTTCCATCATTTACCTTAATTTCTTCAGCCGCTGGAAACGCCTCGTGTACCTAATATGTTGCACCTTTGGATCTGTTTTTAACTGGCGTAGTAGTTTGTTTACATCTAATCTGAAAGTGGTTAAAGTGGTCAATGTTTCTACATTTACTATTGTAAGCAGGACATGAATTCCTTGCGAGTGATTTTGCGCAAAAAATACAGTCTCGTATACACTCATTCTTGGACATAGTACTAGAATTACTTCTCACATTGGAACGTGAAACCCATTTTATTTCACTATCTACTTTGTGAATCTTATTTAACCTTTCCGATAATTCATTGCTGTGTTTCTACCATCTCATGGTGCATTGACAACTTGACTGTTTCATCAAATGTTATTTTTTCCATGGATAGTAGAAGCTTTCGGAAATTATTATCATTGATTCCAAAAATAAACTGATCTATGAAATCCTCTTCCATAAAAGTAGGGGTGCAGCATACACTTCTCACATAAAACTTCTTGTAACCCAACAGAACAATATTTTGAGACTATGTTTGAATAGAAAATTTGATTGTGATGTTAAAAACCTGTTAAACGATTTTGATGTATTACCAATCAATAGATTATGTTTAAAAAATGTATTGATGTCTATTAGAACAAAAGAAACAAAACTGAACAAGTTATGTCATGAATATGAAACCAGAAGTGTCACAAATGAGAATAGAAACAATCAGAACTAACAAAACATCAACACATCACCAAACTTACTATCTAGTACCAAACATTTACAATAAAACACCTATATTCATTAGAAAAGAGAAACAAATAAGCCGATTCAAAAAACCTGTTTTGAGCTGGTTAGAAAGTCTAAATGACAATGATGTAGAAGTAATATTGTGTAAATAATTTATTTCGGGTAACCAGACAACAACAAACTAATAATAATTCGGGAATAAGACTCATCGAGACAAGCTGAGGCTTCTGTGAGTCGAAATGTAATGTAAACTTGTAATATACAAAAGATAAATAAATAAAAAGTACCATAATTACATTTGCCAGCTTGACTTTGTAATAATTGAACATACTCACTAACAGGCTGTCCAATATGCTGGGACAACCTATTGAAATGGAATCTACAAATACGAAAATTTGTGGGTGGTTCAAAAATCGCACACAATAATTCCTATAACTGCTGCAGGTTTAATTCATCCAACTTTTATGGTTTCGCTTGCAATAAGACTTTTTCAAATGTGTCTGAGTCCAAACATCCTAGCAACAGATTTGCAGTTTTACGAGCGTATAGATCAGCTACGCGGCAATGAATTCTTGACACAAAGTAAATAGTTCTGTTTGGAATTTTTTAGACATTCGACACAAAAGGATACGAGACTTTTCTAAAGCCAGTCCCATCTCGTCTCAAATTTCAAATAGCTTGTCTCGCCTCGATTTCTATACGAGACGAGACACGAGACATGTTTCGTCTCGTAGGCAACTCTATCGGCCAGAGCCTAAGTTTAAAGTAGCATCCCGGTATTTGCCTGGTGTTCCTGAGGAAAATCTTGGAAAAATCTCAGTCAGGATGTTCGGATAAATGTCAAGAAATGATAAAAGCAAACGAAACTGTTTGTCAGTACCAGCGGTCGAAAATAAATCTTTTGCACGTTCTACCTCTTACACCACCAAGCCAATGCTAAAACAAGTTCACTGAATGGTTTTACAAGACCCTCAGTCAAAAACCTTGGCTTTTACCATAGCACGGCAGTCCGTACAAAAATGGTTAGAGGTTTTCTTAGAAACAAGATCGATATTGCTTGATCAGCATTTATTACATCGGAAAAATTGTGTATAAGTTATTTCTCCCAATCGGTTGCATAGCTTTATGATCTCTCGAATGATTCCAAACAATGTCAACTTTAAGCGCGCACTTTCCCATTATATAATATTCTTTGATATAATTCTGCCTTGTATTCTAGAACCAGGGGTTAAAAGTTGACCGCAAAATGGTCTCATTCAATGGAAAATAAAATTGACATTTTCCGATAATTTAGAAAGAATGATTTCCAGTAACACTTCGTGTTGGGATTTGATTTGTATCCGGAGGGTAAATACCGTATTTTCAACTTAACGTCATCGGGTTGTCATTGTTATTATCCTGATATAATATTTTATTTTCTCAAACAACGTTCCTTATTAGACATTTGATATACCCTAGTTATGATATACCCTAGTTATGATAAAAATCGCAAGAGGAGTACAGAATTCATTGTACACAAACTGTGAATAATGTAAGAGGTGACATAATCAAAATGTAAATTTTCAATGTTTAATATGGTTTAATCTTCACAGTTTGCGACACTACGTTCTTGCTTTATATATGTTGCTTATCATCACTAGAGAATATCAAATTTTCAATAAACAGACAAGAATCTGTTTAAAAATTAGAATTTTATGCCGAGTTGGAAACACTGACAACTTGATGACTTCACATTTTAACTTCAAATAACTATCCTATTGATACAAATCAACTCCCACAAACTACAGTTAACTTTTATGTATGTTTTTATGCATCTATATAGTCATTTTATTTATAATTGAGAAAAGAAAGTCGATTTTGTTCTGTGTTCGAAACGACAACAAAATTCAAGTCTGATTTTCCGAAAAACTTCAATTTCTCAGACACTTCTGTGTTTTAGCAGCTAACTTTTACGTATGTTATTTGGCGTTAGGATCTCTTTCGAATGGACCTAAATGGTTTGCTTTCGGCGTGCAATTCTCAATAGCGTCCGTTGTGAGACCAGCTTTTGAATAACTTTACATATCGAGTGGGTCGGAAGGCAAGTAACTTTGAGTATTTTAATCCTGATGTCATACTACCTTCACTGAATTTTAGAGTAAACGGGCTCAATAACGAATAGCAGAAGTGAGGAACAGTGAAATTACAAACACGCACATTTTGAGGATGCGAACATTCCTAAAAGGAACGTTGCTAACTACTTGCTGTTCACCTAAATATTTAATATTTTTGCAGTAAAAAAAAAGTTCTTAAATGTTTCATAGAATAAAGAGAAAATATTTACTTTTGAGTCAGTTGGGCTTATAAGAGACCTAGCAACCTGCTCCTCTGCCCACACAGGACTCTCTGAAGTTACAATTTATACTTGAATCAATAATTATATTAAATTGATAACTTAATATTGGTAGTCTATTTAGTAGTACATTGTAGACAGCAACGTGAGTATTAACAATGTGATATTCAGATTTATCTAAATGTCATTGCCTTCTTAGGTATTAGAAACACATTTTACTGTATAGAGTTTTAAAATTAACATTAAGTTAATTAACTCTAATTATTCTTTAACAGTATTGTAGTAATTGTATCGTTAAATTTATAGCTGCTTCTCTACCAGTTCACTACAATAATACTTATAAATATATATCTTACATTTCAGCTTGTAACAAGTGGATTCGTGAGCATGGGCAAGAATTCAGAAGACCTTGTGAAGTTAATACGCAGGAGCCAATTCATGAAATATAAGATACATCCTATGAAGATCCTGTAAATTATATAATAATCACACATGTATTAAATGAACTGTTCAGTCAATATTAGCAAAACAAGTAATCGTACCTTAAGGAATAAGTAGCTTCATAAAGGAAAATATTTGATTTTAAACTTACATGTAATTTAAAGCACTTCTGTTTATAATATCTGATATATTGAATAAATAAATATCCTGTCATTATGACTATTATTTTTAGAAAGTATAGGATTTGTAAATTATTGCAAAATGTACATTGTTCAAATTTAAAATTCAAGAAGAAATTTACGGTTACAGTTATTCGTTTACATAGGAAATTTAAATCCACAAAAGGCTACATTAAATAATTTAATTTAATTCATTTACGTGCTACGTGAAGCTACGTTAGACTATAAAGCACGAGTTTCTTTATAGATAGAGGGAGAGAATCTGCAAAATCACAACACAATCGCAACGCAAATGTCACGTTCTTCCATAATCGTGTCTGGTAAACAGACCCCCTTCTTTCTCCTTCCTTCATCTCCCCCATACTAAAATCAGCAAAAATAATGAGCGCTTTTTTTTAATTCTAAAATTTCCAAATTTCAATTCAAAGCAAGACGAATCAATATACATAAGTTGATGGAGGGAGAAATTTAAACACATACAATGAAACATTGAAACCGATGGATGTCTGTTAGACAGAGGGTGAGATATGAGAGAAAGAGAGAGGGAGAGAAAGCGAGGAGAGAGAGAGAGAAAGAAGAAGAAGAAGAAGTAGTAAAGATAAAGGTATGAAATTTAAACGTAGTTAAAAAAAAGATGAAATTCCGTTTCTACAAAGCTAACAGCAAGAAAGGAGTGACTTTTGTTTTTTATTTGTTTCATTGCTATTCAAATATGTAAATTTTGCTTCGAAAATTATTAAGTCATCACTTTCAAAATGGAGACCAAACTTGGTGTCAGATTATATACTCATGATTTAAAATGAAACTCCATAGTTTTGAGACACATCTAGGATAATGTCGAAAGTGTAACACACATGCTTTGATTGCGCGGGGTTCGTTTGAAAATTCGGTGGGCTTATTAAACATACTGGTTCGGAATACTTTGTAATCAGGGATTCTGCCAGGATTTTCAGATTGGTAGTGTAAACTAAAAATTGGGATCGTGGAGTAGTGTTTTGCACGGTTTCTATCAACTTTTGTCTGCAAAAGAGTTAAGTTGGGGGTAGTCTCGAGGATTTGGGTCTGACGCCCACCACAGGGGCTGGGGTGTGGCAGAATCCTTGATTGTAACAAACCCAGTAGCTACGGAAGACTACGAATGTAAATTGAACATAAAAAGAAAATGTATGAATGATAATTTCTCTGCTTAACTTCTATCAAAAAGAGCCAAGATTATTAATCCAAACTGTATGAAAACGAAAAGTTACAAACATTATAAAGCAAAATTAACGTTTTCCATATACGCATACTAATCCTAACATGTTCCACATTGCAAACGTGAAAAAAAAACATGTAATAGCATGTTGACAAATTAGAGCATGGAAACGAGTTTGGTGCCAAACTAGTATAAAAACAATTATTCTCTTCAAAAGGCCAAAAAGGGGGCCACTTTCTACTCATGTCTTAAAAATTTATCTGTTCTGGACATGCCACTATATATTCCACCTATTGCCAATATAACGTTCTAATAACTGCAGCACTAATGAACTAGTGTTTATAAAAGTTCGCACAGATGGAATGAATACGGTAGAGCTGAAACGGGTCACCGGCTGTAGGGGAATGCTGATCAAGTTTTGTGTTGTGTCGCCGGGTGTAAAATTCGAACGTATTCGGATGCGGTCATTCGATTTAGATCTGATAACCCGGAGAACGAAGGAGAGAATTTAATTATTTCATTGCGTTGAACAGTGTTTGTTTCGGGGGTGACCAGGATCAGAAATGTTACCCCGAAAACATGGAAACTAAGACTTCGAAATTCTCAGTTGAATAGATATTCCAGACCGGGTCAATCGGGTTATCTGGTCACTTATGTTTGGATCAGGCCCTATCACCGGGTCATCGAAAGTGGTCCGGAATTGGCTTTGGAACATGCACCTAAAGAGAGAGTGTGTGTTAAGTAAGAGGAAAATAAAGATAAATAGATAGCGAGAAGAAGAAGAGAAACACGCAGCGAAGACACGATAATAATACATCAAGAAAGAGAGAACGATTAATGAAAAGCATGCAAACTACATTATCATAATGCTAAACAACTTACACACTGTTTACTGGATTCTGACCAGTGATGCTTCGTAAGCTCTCCACAACCCGGAGATAAATCTCTGTTTGAATACTTCAGTGTATGCGTAAAAGAAACTGGCTGGTGGGGAAGCTAACCCAGGTTTTCAAATTAGAAATCCAGCATGATAGCGACACTTTATCGAAAATGTGATTAACAAATGCTATAGTGATTCTTTTTAAGAATATTAACATGGAAAATGGGTCTTTAAGATCAATGATGTGTTATTAACTGCCCTGTAAACCCCCTGAGACTTGGTTTGGACTTTTCCAACCAACATTCGTAAATCGTCTTCCACTCTATAATGACTAGAATGCTTCATTCAACAGTCGGAAATATTCCCCGTTTTGTATGAGAAGTGATGAGTAGATTATTCACGATACCTTTGTAAAAGATCTTCAACTTGAATAGGGTTTGAACCTATGCTGATTTCCTTTGGTACTGAAATGTTCAGCACATTTCTCCTACTCCATCTTGATAACGAAAGACAGCAGCTATAAATAACAATGTTCAGATATGAGGAAAATGTAAGATTGAGTATATGTGTTACATTTTGTATGTAAGTGCTGTGTGATAAGTAAGCACGTGTATGCATGTCCTTTTTGTCATGTCGATTTATGAATATATTATGGCAATTTTAGGAACAAATTCAGTTTAGGGTAAGTATTGAGACATTAAAATACAATCATTTGTTGTCTTTTATTTTAACGTAATCCCTCCTGAACTAAGCTAACATCACCAAACAATGTAATTAGGAAATGGAGAAGTTAAAACTGCAATTAAAAGTTCTAGCACTTAGTGTGGAATAAGACAAGTTGAACGTAACACAAATTTTAACTTTTGAAAGTTTTAATTGTAAGAGTAAAAAGTCGTTACTTGCAGTCGACTCGAACCTACTACGTCCAGCAAATGTCTCAGGATTGTATTTGATTCGTCATCATATGTCTATATTACGCGAAAGGGTAGCTTTTTGTAAATTTTTGGAATGAAATTTGTGTCTGTGCGTGCATGCGTGCGTGTGTTGAAGCCTTCAGGAGGCTAGTTAATACAACGTTAAATAAATCCGCTTCTTTCAAACAAGAAAACTACTTCTGGGGTCGCCCGTCAGAATGGACCGAACAAGGGGTCGCGGATTGAAAAAGGTTGAGAAACACTTCGTTATAGATCCCTGTTCATGACATATGCGCTTTGTGGTGAACAAACACCGTGTGCACATGGGCGTATTTAGTAGAGATATCCTGGGGGTAATACAATTTGTTTTATTGATAACAAATTAAAAAGCTATCATTTAAAATAAAATATTTAAAAGTCACTCAGAAATGATTGAGGGGCAATGCCCCCTAAATCCGCCCATGCGTGCGCGTGCGTTTTCTCGGGGTTCTCGCGTTTCCTCCCACTTTCTTCATTCCACCGATTAATCCCATCATCATTCTTCCGACCTGAGCCAAAGTTGCCTGAAAGACCTTAAAAATAAATTCAAAATTCAATTTTATGTATGCACGCACTGTCATTTATTCTGGAAACGGAAGAGAAAATGGGACACGAGCTTTATTTCCAAAGAATGATTCGCGAGATTGGCGCTGTGTAAAATATATGTGCGTGGCGTGACAAGGATAGAAGCACAATGATATTATTGTTCGTTGATGTGACAGCAGTGAAGGTAATTACATTTTCTGGTTAATGCCAAGATAATATTTGTTATTTGAGATTATATCTACATATACTGGGTCACCATACTACAGATATGGGATTTAAATAAACAAATACTGGACAATTAAAAAAAGTCTAATCAGAGGACAAAGTTCGTGGGGTTTATTGAGCAAAGTTGTTCGGAGTCCACTTTGCATATTTTTAGGAACTAATTGAACTGGCTTCTGTCTAAAGAGAGAAAACATGGAAATAAGGCGTAGCCCACTCTCGTGCAGGCGCAGGGCTCGAAATATAACTAACATTGTCAATTGTTTATTCGGCAACTGGCAGTTTGGTCTTGTGGTTAATCCATGGAGAAACTAATTCATAAGTCCCGGGTTCAAATTCCGGTGGGGGTAACAATTTTTTTTCTTTTTAATTTCAAAATGTATTTTTGTAAGTCCAAATTTATTATTAATAATTGCTTTCTTGCATTTTTCGTAGTTTATATACAGTAAAATTAGTGAACAAAAAAGTTACCATGATAATGCGGAGTTAAGCTACTAAAAGCTAGGATATATGTGCAGAAGAGGCACGCTGCGTCCTAAGGGAGCTGGGTGGGGTAAGACGTCGGGGCAGGCATACGAAAAAGTGCTGTTAACTTTCTACTCCACATTGTTTCCATGTGGACTCTCCTTAGACGAGAACCAGGTCAAGTGGTTCGTGGAACCAAATACGCCCACTTTACCAGAGCTAGTGCCATGCCAGGGGTTCATTATGGCACTTTGTAACAATATTGTTACTGACGATGGGCAATAATTAGGGGGGAAATGGAAATAAAGTCTTCCTTTGTCTTCCCGATAGGAAAATTTACACATCTGACAAAGTATTTCATCCAGAAAGTTTTGCAGAAGTCCGCTATAGAAAGGTTTTTACTTTAAAAGAAATCATTTACAATAAACACATAATAAGTTGAAAATATTTTATAAAGCGATCGTGAATAATCTAATCATTACTTCTCATACAAAACGGGGAATATTTCCGACTGTGGAATGAAGCATTCTAGTCATTATAGAGTGGAAGACGATTTACGAATGTTGGTTGGAAAAGTCCAAACCAAGTCTCAGGGGGTTTACAGGGCAGTTAAGAACACATCATTGATCTTAAAGACCCATTTTCCATGTTAATATTCTTAAAAAGAATCACTATAGCATTTGTTAATCACATTTTCGATAAAGTGTCGCTATCATGCTGGATTTCTAATTTGAAAACCTGGGTTAGCTTCCCCACCAGCCAGTTTCTTTTACGCATACACTGAAGTATTCAAACAGAGATTTATCTCCGGGTTGTGGAGAGCTTACGAAGCATCACTGGTCAGAATCCAGTAAACAGTGTGTAAGTTGTTTAGCATTATGATAATGTAGTTTGCATGCTTTTCATTAATCGTTCTCTCTTTCTTGATGTATTATTATCGTGTCTTCGCTGCGTGTTTCTCTTCTTCTTCTCGCTATCTATTTATCTTTATTTTCCTCTTACTTAACACACACTCTCTCTTTAGGTGCATGTTCCAAAGCCAATTCCGGGCCACTTTCGATGACCCGGTGATAGGGCCTGATCCAAACATAAGTGACCAGATAACCCGATTGACCCGGTCTGGAATATCTATTCAACTGAGAATTTCGAAGTCTTAGTTTCCATGTTTTCGGGGTAACATTTCTGATCCTGGTCACCCCCGAAACAAACACTGTTCAACGCAATGAAATAATTAAATTCTCTCCTTCGTTCTCCGGGTTATCAGATCTAAATCGAATGACCGCATCCGAATACGTTCGAATTTTACACCCGGCGACACAACACAAAACTTGATCAGCATTCCCCTACAGCCGGTGACCCGTTTCAGCTCTACCGTATTCATTCCATCTGTGCGAACTTTTATAAACACTAGTTCATTAGTGCTGCAGTTATTAGAACGTTATATTGGCAATAGGTGGAATATATAGTGGCATGTCCAGAACAGATAAATTTTTAAGACATGAGTAGAAAGTGGCCCCCTTTTTGGCCTTTTGAAGAGAATAATTGTTTTTATACTAGTTTGGCACCAAACTCGTTTCCATGCTCTAATTTGTCAACATGCTATTACATGTTTTTTTTTCACGTTTGCAATGTGGAACATGTTAGGATTAGTATGCGTATATGGAAAACGTTAATTTTGCTTTATAATGTTTGTAACTTTTCGTTTTCATACAGTTTGGATTAATAATCTTGGCTCTTTTTGATAGAAGTTAAGCAGAGAAATTATCATTCATACATTTTCTTTTTATGTTCAATTTACATTCGTAGTCTTCCGTAGCTACTGGGTTTGTTACAATCAAGGATTCTGCCACACCCCAGCCCCTGTGGTGGGCGTCAGACCCAAATCCTCGAGACTACCCCCAACTTAACTCTTTTGCAGACAAAAGTTGATAGAAACCGTGCAAAACACTACTCCACGATCCCAATTTTTAGTTTACACTACCAATCTGAAAATCCTGGCAGAATCCCTGATTACAAAGTATTCCGAACCAGTATGTTTAATAAGCCCACCGAATTTTCAAACGAACCCCGCGCAATCAAAGCATGTGTGTTACACTTTCGACATTATCCTAGATGTGTCTCAAAACTATGGAGTTTCATTTTAAATCATGAGTATATAATCTGACACCAAGTTTGGTCTCCATTTTGAAAGTGATGACTTAATAATTTTCGAAGCAAAATTTACATATTTGAATAGCAATGAAACAAATAAAAAACAAAAGTCACTCCTTTCTTGCTGTTAGCTTTGTAGAAACGGAATTTCATCTTTTTTTTAACTACGTTTAAATTTCATACCTTTATCTTTACTACTTCTTCTTCTTCTTCTTTCTCTCTCTCTCTCCTCGCTTTCTCTCCCTCTCTCTTTCTCTCATATCTCACCCTCTGTCTAACAGACATCCATCGGTTTCAATGTTTCATTGTATGTGTTTAAATTTCTCCCTCCATCAACTTATGTATATTGATTCGTCTTGCTTTGAATTGAAATTTGGAAATTTTAGAATTAAAAAAAAGCGCTCATTATTTTTGCTGATTTTAGTATGGGGGAGATGAAGGAAGGAGAAAGAAGGGGGTCTGTTTACCAGACACGATTATGGAAGAACGTGACATTTGCGTTGCGATTGTGTTGTGATTTTGCAGATTCTCTCCCTCTATCTATAAAGAAACTCGTGCTTTATAGTCTAACGTAGCTTCACGTAGCACGTAAATGAATTAAATTAAATTATTTAATGTAGCCTTTTGTGGATTTAAATTTCCTATGTAAACGAATAACTGTAACCGTAAATTTCTTCTTGAATTTTAAATTTGAACAATGTACATTTTGCAATAATTTACAAATCCTATACTTTCTAAAAATAATAGTCATAATGACAGGATATTTATTTATTCAATATATCAGATATTATAAACAGAAGTGCTTTAAATTACATGTAAGTTTAAAATCAAATATTTTCCTTTATGAAGCTACTTATTCCTTAAGGTACGATTACTTGTTTTGCTAATATTGACTGAACAGTTCATTTAATACATGTGTGATTATTATATAATTTACAGGATCTTCATAGGATGTATCTTATATTTCATGAATTGGCTCCTGCGTATTAACTTCACAAGGTCTTCTGAATTCTTGCCCATGCTCACGAATCCACTTGTTACAAGCTGAAATGTAAGATATATATTTATAAGTATTATTGTAGTGAACTGGTAGAGAAGCAGCTATAAATTTAACGATACAATTACTACAATACTGTTAAAGAATAATTAGAGTTAATTAACTTAATGTTAATTTTAAAACTCTATACAGTAAAATGTGTTTCTAATACCTAAGAAGGCAATGACATTTAGATAAATCTGAATATCACATTGTTAATACTCACGTTGCTGTCTACAATGTACTACTAAATAGACTACCAATATTAAGTTATCAATTTAATATAATTATTGATTCAAGTATAAATTGTAACTTCAGAGAGTCCTGTGTGGGCAGAGGAGCAGGTTGCTAGGTCTCTTATAAGCCCAACTGACTCAAAAGTAAATATTTTCTCTTTATTCTATGAAACATTTAAGAACTTTTTTTTTACTGCAAAAATATTAAATATTTAGGTGAACAGCAAGTAGTTAGCAACGTTCCTTTTAGGAATGTTCGCATCCTCAAAATGTGCGTGTTTGTAATTTCACTGTTCCTCACTTCTGCTATTCGTTATTGAGCCCGTTTACTCTAAAATTCAGTGAAGGTAGTATGACATCAGGATTAAAATACTCAAAGTTACTTGCCTTCCGACCCACTCGATATGTAAAGTTATTCAAAAGCTGGTCTCACAACGGACGCTATTGAGAATTGCACGCCGAAAGCAAACCATTTAGGTCCATTCGAAAGAGATCCTAACGCCAAATAACATACGTAAAAGTTAGCTGCTAAAACACAGAAGTGTCTGAGAAATTGAAGTTTTTCGGAAAATCAGACTTGAATTTTGTTGTCGTTTCGAACACAGAACAAAATCGACTTTCTTTTCTCAATTATAAATAAAATGACTATATAGATGCATAAAAACATACATAAAAGTTAACTGTAGTTTGTGGGAGTTGATTTGTATCAATAGGATAGTTATTTGAAGTTAAAATGTGAAGTCATCAAGTTGTCAGTGTTTCCAACTCGGCATAAAATTCTAATTTTTAAACAGATTCTTGTCTGTTTATTGAAAATTTGATATTCTCTAGTGATGATAAGCAACATATATAAAGCAAGAACGTAGTGTCGCAAACTGTGAAGATTAAACCATATTAAACATTGAAAATTTACATTTTGATTATGTCACCTCTTACATTATTCACAGTTTGTGTACAATGAATTCTGTACTCCTCTTGCGATTTTTATCATAACTAGGGTATATCATAACTAGGGTATATCAAATGTCTAATAAGGAACGTTGTTTGAGAAAATAAAATATTATATCAGGATAATAACATTGACAACCCGATGACGTTAAGTTGAAAATACGGTATTTACCCTCCGGATACAAATCAAATCCCAACACGAAGTGTTACTGGAAATCATTCTTTCTAAATTATCGGAAAATGTCAATTTTATTTTCCATTGAATGAGACCATTTTGCGGTCAACTTTTAACCCCTGGTTCTAGAATACAAGGCAGAATTATATCAAAGAATATTATATAATGGGAAAGTGCGCGCTTAAAGTTGACATTGTTTGGAATCATTCGAGAGATCATAAAGCTATGCAACCGATTGGGAGAAATAACTTATACACAATTTTTCCGATGTAATAAATGCTGATCGAGCAATATCGATCTTGTTTCTAAGAAAACCTCTAACCATTTTTGTACGGACTGCCGTGCTATGGTAAAAGCCTAGGTGTTTCACTGAGGGTCT
The DNA here is from genome assembly GCA_022664845.1 of Lepisma saccharinum. NCBI lineage: Eukaryota > Metazoa > Arthropoda > Insecta > Zygentoma > Lepismatidae > Lepisma > Lepisma saccharinum. The sequence continues at coordinate 107,465 of JAGDQP010001013.1, read as the reverse complement.
TGAAAAACCATTTCAGTGAACTTGTTTTAGCGGTGCCTTGGTGGTGTAAGAGGTAGAACGTACAAATAGATTTATTTTCGACCGCTGGTACTGACAAACAGTTTCGTTTGCTTTTATCATTTCTTGACATTTATCCGAACATCCTGACTGAGATTTTTCCAAGATTTTCCTCAGTAACACCAGGCAAATACCGGGATGCTACTTTAAACTTAGGCTCTGGCCGATAGAGTTGCCCACGAGACGAAACATGTCTCGTGTCTCGTCTCGTATAGAAATCGAGGCGAGACAGCCTTTTGGAATTTGAGACGAGAAAAGTCTCCTATCGTTTTGTATCGAATGTCTCAAGAATTCCAAACAGATCTATTTACTTTCTGTTAAGAATTACTTAATTGGAATGAGATATTTCCGTTGAAAATACGTACCATCATTTATTACTTCAAAAGAAAACTATCCTGGCAAGAGCAGGGAATACCAAAACATATTTTTAATAATCCTTCAAAGCAGCTTTGATTTCTATTTTAAAATTAATTCATGCTGCGTGTTTCTATTTTGGTTGAGCTCTCTATATCCATCTACAATCATAGAGCATCAATCGAGATATCTACACTTGTATAAAAATCTTAAATTCTAGAACCATACTCCGCACGTTCTCTGTATGACAGTTTCTGTAATTAACTATTGTCTTTCTCGATGCGAACAAAAGGAAAATCCTGTCCGTCTTTCTCGGTACTGAGTTTTAAAAGGATGCTAGTTTTGACAATAAAATTTAGTTATTTCATTGCCATGTGATGCTATTCAAATCCTAAACCTTTTTATCTTCTTTCATAGTGCAACTAACAAAAAGGGACCTCATAATCCCTCTTATTCCGTTCGTCCGTCCCTACCCAAAAGAGTTAGTCTCAGGAATCACAATGTAAAGAGAGTTTTTTGAAGCCTTTGGAAAGGTTTCAGCTGAATTAGCTCCGAGCTGCCGTAAACGCCTTGAATTATGCAGTGGATCAGTGTTGCCAACCCTTTTAAAAATACAAGTTTTCAAACTGTTTCCAGTATCTTATACCTATTTGCACCAAAATTGGCATAAATATTACTCAATCAGTAGGAAAATACTGTTGATGTCCCCGTCTTCAAGCACCGCAGTTGTTAGTGTTGCCAGTCTATTTCTATAAAATTTAATTTTTCAAATCGTTTCAATTACGTTAGACGTAGCAGCACCAAACTTAGCACAAACTTTATTCGACGTAAAAATAATACTGTGGGTGTTCTCGTCACCAAGTACTCTAGCTCTAAGTGTTATCAACCTATTTTAAACAATAGTTTTATTTCTGTCATATCGTTGAATGTATTCCCATCAAACTTAGCATAAAATGCTACAAAATAGAGAAGTACCGGTACTGTGGATATCCCCATTCCCAAGCACATCATTTATCAGTGTTAACAACATACTTAATATTCAATTTTTCAAATAGCTTCCAAATCGTTAGACGTATCCACACCATACTTGGCTTAAACATCATTCGACATAATAATGAGTGTTAACTTCGCTAAGCAGTCTAATTACTAACCTATTTTATTAGCAATATTTGCGTGTTTGCGATGTTATAAAGAGACTTTCGTAAGATTCGGATTATTAGTAGAATCACCGCGCTCAATTGTTTGAAATCAGAAAGATCTATATTTTCCATATCAAAGCTTTGTTTTTATATACTTCAGATAAAAGAAAATAATAGCTAAGCAAAGCAAATACGTTTTATTTAAAATATAAAACAGTTTAACAGTTTCGACAACTACCTAACCCCTCTCACCCCCTGCTCCTACGACATCTAAGCATACAATACCAAAAGAGGCCTTGTCCTGTACAAATTAATTTATAAGTGTTATAAGAAGAATTAAGTAAACAGAAAGATGGAAGAATAAATAAATAAGTAAGAAAAAAAAGAAACACTAAACATAAAAATTCCTACGTCTTACACCAAAAATACAATTTATATTTTAAGACTCCTTAATAACTTATCCCACTGTTCATCAATTTTAAGTCCCGAGTTCCCGTTCATCACTTTTTCACCTTCCACTTCTATAAATCTTGCTTCTTTCTATTTCTTGACAACCCTTCTATCTACCTGTACCAACACTTCACTCCAATTCACTAATAGTCCAATGTCTCTTCTATGTTTGTATATAGCATTTCTCCTCTCCAACCTAACACCATCTTTGTGTAGTTTTATCCGTTCTCGTAACCTCTTTCTCGTTTCCCCCTCATTTCACAGTCACTACACTGGATTCTGAAAATGATTCCTTTTTCTCCATCATTCCCTTCTCCTCTTCTTCTCTCATCGCTTTTCTCCTCTTCTCTCTTATCACCTCCAGTAGCACCTTGCTTCCTTTTCTGAACGTTGAAATACCTCCCATCTTCTTCAGCTTTATCTCTATCACTTCTGTTTCTTCTCCTATATTCTCTGTCTTCCACCACAGTTTCTTCTCTTCTTCTCTATTTTCCTTTCGTTCCGCTCTTCCTTCTCTTCCTTGTCTCTCGGTCTTTCCTTTCCTTCTGAACTTCAACTTCCTCTTATCATATCCATTTCTCCTTAATTGCTGATGAAAAAGTTCTATATCTTCATCTGTTATTTCTTTTTCATTTTTTTTCACTGTTTGTTAGGAGCATGGGGAGAATAGGGATATGTGAAAAAACTGTTCGTTTTTCACAATGGGGAGAATAGGTCAACAGTAACAGGTCAGCATTGAAAAAGAAGACGTAAATAAAATTCAAATTCTTGACCTTAGAATGTTGCGAATGTTTGGGTCCGTACCGTTAATCTTGTTTGTAATATTCCTGTGCAGAATTCAATGTACACAAACTGTGAAGGTGACACGATCAAAATGTCAATTTTCATTGTTTAGTCTGGAATGGTGTTCACAGTTTGCAACATTGCGTTTTGTGCTTTATATATTATGTCCGTCATCACTAGAGAATATCCAATTTCCAATAAATAGACATAGTGCTATTTAAAAAAAATGAACTTGAAACCGGGTTGGAAACAGTGACAACATAATGACTTCATATTTTCAATTCAAATCTCCATCCTATTAATACAAGTCAACTCCCACAAACTACATTTAATTTTATGCATCTTTTTTTGACGTATTGAAATATTTTTTTATTTACCATTGAAAAAAGTCGATTTTAAATTCAAGCTGGAACCATATATCTCGAAAATGAAGAGAAATTGACAAAAGACAAAGATATATTTTTCTTGTTTTGGTATCAGGAACTTTTGCACGAAGTTTGGCTGTTAAATTGTGTTCTGTGTTCGAAACGGTAGCAAAATTTTCGGTTGCAAATTTGAACCTCTTGTATTGGGCGTAATATGAAAAATGGCAAAAATACATTTTTGTTTGTTTTGGACGCAGAAATTTATCAGCGAAGTTAGGTTGTCGAATTCTTTCTCTGTGTTCGGAACCACATCAAAATTCAAATTTTTATTTTTTGAAAAAAAAAAACTTCAATTTTTCAGTTACTTCTGAATGGTCTATCTCGTTCAGGCTGGAAAGCGCGCCTTTGGGGATCTACCCGGACCTTTCGTCTCGCTAACACTTAGGGGGTGGGTGTCCCACGTAACCATCAGTCGGGACTGCAAGTGATTACGACACTAAGCCATTTATGACTACACTCCGATTTCTAGCTTGCTGACAGGGGTGATGAGCTTATGACCCGACAGCCTCGTTGGCTCCTCAGAACGAAGACGGAGTGTGTGAACATTTACGACTTTCATTCACCATGGCTCCACAACATCCTAACAACAAGTCACCTTCGCGGATAGACAAGCTGAAGAATAAGAATACGAGATATAATGAAGAGAAGTCACCTGAAGATAGAAATAAGAAGGCGCATACAGTTAGTAAATCAACTAGTGACAACGTAGAGAATAAAGCAGTAGATGTACAGAGAAGTATCGTACCGAATATTGCACGATATCTTGTAATTAAAATAAATAATGAAACAGAAAGTCCAGGTGGTTTGAAGGGGTTATTCCCTTTCCTCATACAAAAACAACTTCATTAACTTGCAGTTGAGCTAAACTCTGTTAAAAAGCTTCGCAATGAAACTTTGTTAATTGAAACATTTACGGATAAACAGACGAAAAATCTCCTGAAGATGACATCAATTGGACCTGTTGAAGTTTAAATTGAGCAATACCACCAACTGAATTTCAGAGAGGGCGTAATATCTTGTTGGGATTTTAAAGACGTTTCTGAAGAGGAGATTAAAAGAGAACTCGCTAGTCAAGACCTAGTCAATGTTAGACCCAACAACGGCAAGAAAGCTGACCAACTATAACTCACAGTGTCTCTAAATTTGGCATTTGCCATGCTACAGCTTCATAAGGATATGAGGGTAACAATCTATTGCTTCCCTGTCCGTCCTTAAATACTAGGGCCGCTCAGCTGTTTCAGAAGAGAACACTATGGACACACTAGGACGCCATGTAAGGTGACCTCTACTGTATGTTCAATTTGCGGAACCAGTAGCCATAGTTCGAATCCTTGCACCTCAGTGAAGTCTCAGTGTATTAATTGCATGATAGATCACAAGGCCTGGTCGTGTGACTATCCTATTTTAAGAAAGAAAAACGAATTCGCGCGCTAATGGTACTAGAAAAAATATCTGCTGGTGATGCAAAACGTTGGTTAAAAGAGCCTCTTCCATCCTGTGCGTTTTCACAAGTAGTAGCATGGACAGCAATTAAAACGGTCTCTGTTGGCACCCAGACAATCAATGTGTCAACACAAACAGAGTCTCATGTACCTGTAGACCCTCCGAAGTCTCCTAGAGGATCAGAGACTCCTCGCGATATGAAAACCCAGGTTAGAGGACAACAGACACTTGTGCAGAGTTCTAGAACTACACGGGCTATGTCTACTTTTAGTCCTAATAGGGTTTTAAAACTTGCACAAGCTTTGCCTCTCGCGACAAGAATTAAGCGTCTGACACATATTCTGGCTGCTCCTTTAGCTCAAGAAAAGTCTCCACATACAATCGATGAACCAAATTCATTTTCGATCTCAGGCATGATTGAGGACAATCTGATGAATACGGATTGAAATCACGTGGGAAGGAAAGTTAATCTTAAATCTAAATTTAAACTTAGAATGTGATATTTCTCTTGATCTTCATTCCAAGGGGTCTATCACTGTCTATTTGAGATAATTATGTCTTTCAGATGTTAAGTTTTAACTTATTTTCTGTTGCATTGTGAAGATCCCTTTAGCCTTGCTAAACAAATATTAAAGATCATAGACATCCTTAATTTGCATTACTTTTAATGCTGGCCCTTTAGTTCAGTGTTTTATGTTTGTGAATAACCTTCTACATCGTCAGTTATATACTATTTTATTTTTCTAAAGTCTATATTTAGTCGTAAGATAAGGTAAGTAGAATAGGTACACATTTTAGATCTAAAATGGCTTCCTTGTTTAAACTATTGAGGTTGTTGACCGTCACGTGATCATCTTGTCTGTTGACCCACTGATATGACCATATCCGTTGACGTACTGCTATCACGTAATCTGTTGACTTCATGTTAGTTGATCGTCATGTGATCACCTTATGTGTTGACATCCGAAGTTAGGGCGAGTTGGCACACTGTGTAGAAATTTATTTCAGATTTGAAGTCCAATTTTCATAGTGAGATAGTGGAGTGTGTGCATTTGTAATGTAGATGGTTGCGCTGTGATCATTAACAGAATGTGGTTCAGTTTGGCGTAGAAAATAACTTACCAATTCAAATACTTACTCACTCACCAATATTTTATACTCTCACAAATTTACCTATTGAAATACTTACTAACTTTTTGTCCACTCACATACCTACCTATTAATATACTTAATGATCCACTTATGTACTCACCTATTTACAACTAATCGATTGAAATACTTATTAACTAAGTTACTTCTCCACTCACATACATATTAATATACTTACTAATTCACTCATATACTCACCTATTGACATACTTATCCACTGAAATACTTACCTATTGAAATACTAACTTACTTATTCACACACAAACTTACCTATTAATATACTTACTGATTCACTCATATACTCACCTATTGACATACTTACCCACTCACATATTTACCTATTCATATACTTACGTATCCAGTCATTTACTTACTGTCATTACTTACTGACATTATCCAGTCAATTGACTATTCACAAAGTTTGCATGGGAAAGGAATCCCTAGGATTTTAATATTCATTTTTTCTTTACTCAGAAGATGTTATCAATCGTGGGCCTGAGGGAAAGATTTCCAAAAGAACATAAATAAAATAGAGAAAAACCTTGGACATTTTTATAAATTAATTCTGTTTCTTGTAACGATATTTTATACTCTGTGATTAACACTAAATGACACCACTAGTAAACAGATGAAACAACTAAAGAATAGTTTATGAAGTGGCTTCCCGATTAAAAGCAAGAATAAGGTACAGTACAAAATTATTGTATTTATGAAAGTATCTCTTTGGTTTACCGTATTATGATAGGCTTTTCTAATGATTTCAGTTAAATGATAACTTCATGAAGGAAAATAAATTATTTTAGCTATCGTGAGACGTTAATACATTATTTTCTTATTCTTTCAAATTCTAAGTACTAAGTAGGTATAAACTCTGTAACATTTTCGAACGTGTGTGGAAGTGTTCAAACTTAAAATGCAATAAAATTTAGTCTTTTATGTGTTAAACTACAATGAAGTAGGAAAAAGTACTTGAGACCACTTGGCTGCTTTCCCTGTTCGTGAGAGAGTATCTTTAACTGAAAATTGCCTATAATGAAAAAAATGTAATCTTGTTTAACCAATGCTTGCTCTCTTGACATTATGTGTATGACTTTTGTAGGAAATTATGTTATTCAAAATAAAATGTAACACCTTAAGATTCCTCCACATCTGTACAGTCTGTATATCACTTGTCTGATGAACGGAAGTAAGTCTATCCCACCACATTTCTTATATTGATCAATTTGAGTGTTTATTTAGGAAAATAATAGTGACACCTGCTTTTCGTTACACTTGATGCATTGCTAACTTTCGTTAAGTGTTCATAGAAGTACCTGTGATGAGTATTTGCAAGAGAATGCGTTGTAAAATCCTTACGTATGAGCGAATAGCTTGTCGAGACTCTTGATCATAAAGTTTATCTAAATATTCAAGTAACTTTGCGTATTTTTTCTCCGTGCATGCCGTTGTCCCTAACCCATGAACAATCTCAAAGAAATGTTCATGCACATTAATAAATGATAAAATACAAATATTTCTACTATTTAAAAAAGGGTGTTAGTGGGGGCACCGGAGGCTATTCTGCTGTATTTCGACGTATGTTCTCTTATATTATTTATTGTGTTCCAGATGTTTCATACAGACACTTTGATAATCACCTACTGATGGCTAGGATGTCAAATTGAGTTAGGAATAACCATATTTCATAACGATTTACATAAATATGTACTTTGATCTGCATGTCCCTGCTCTTGTGACAGAAATAAATCTACCGCACCATGTTTGTAGTGTTGATCAGCTTGAGTGTATATTTAGGAAAATGACATCTGCGTTTCGTAACACTTTTGTATTGCCCAATGTCGCTAGGTGTTCATAGAAATATGTGCGATAAATATTTACAAAGGTATGAGTTGTATAGTGCGTACGTATGGGTAAATAACTGGCAGGGTTTCTTGATCATCAAGTTAATATAATTATTTAACTAAGTTTATGTATTTTTTTCTCCGTGCATGCGATTGTCCCTAAGCCACTAACAATCTCAAAGAAATTTTCATGCATGAAAAATAATTGTAAAAATATTTTTTTTTATTTTTAAAAAAAAGTGGTACTGGCTGCAGCGAATGCTATTCTGCTATATTTTGCCGTATGTCGGATTATACCACTTATTCTGCTGCAGATATTTCATACAGACACTTCGATAATTATCTAAGGATAGCTAGCAACTCAGATTAAGTTACGAATATTTAAATTTCACAATAATTTACGTAAATATGTACTATGTAAGCATGTACTAAATACATTTAAATATGATGACATGTGGAGGAATACTAAATGGTGTCACTTAGTGTTATGAATAACATGTTTCCATACAAAAACCGCAGATATAATATCGTAGGGCAAAGACTTGTTAGCTAAATTAGTTGGTGATCCGAAGGTCGTGGTGGTGTGCTTTTTAAATTTTTACGATGAATAAGATGTTTTTGTGACTAGTAAAGATAAGATTAGTGTTAAAAGTAGTAAATAGCTGTTGCTATTAAGTGGTAACTTTATTCTTGTAATTTAGGGCGAAGTTTACATTAGAGTGATGTTCATTGCATACATACTATTAAAAAGAAATATCTGAACTTGAATTTAACCAAGCACTTCTCGCACACAATCACTCGCTCGAGATTCTGCTGTGTTTATTAGAAAATGTTTCGTTCATAATAGGAAGTTTTACAATTAGTATGCCTCTGCATAGCTAGAGTGTGTATTTGACGAAATAATAATATATGGATTTTAGCACCTTTTGGATTGCTAGTTGTCACTAGATGATTATAGAAGTGGCTGCAACCCGAAATAAATAAATAAAAACTATAAGAATTGAAAAGTTTTGAATAAAGTAATAAAAAATCTATGAAATAACACCAACTCCGGGTCGTTAGCCGTTTGTTATGTGATTATTTTATTACACATGATAGACATCCTGTTTAACATTCTATATATGTGCTCGCCTTCAACGTAGAAGCATAAATTGTCTCACTTCCCTTTTGCTCCTTCATCCTTATTTCACACTTTCATGATTAAAAACTTTGTTTTAATAAATTACAGTTTCTACACTTCCGCCGAATTTATGGAATCCAGTATGCCAAGTAAATGAAGAGGGGTTAGCTTAAATCAGATTTAGTATTTTTCATTATATGAAATGTACAAAAGATTTAAACCACTGTACTCATTCAAAGGTTTTATTCTACGAAACCTTGGATCAAGCAATATATTCTGCATTGTATTCATCTGAAATTCACATTCAAAAGATTCACTTCCATGTACTTTTTTTAAAAAAAAAACATAAGGCTTTCATTACATTTATATATAGCAGAATAGCATTCACTGCAGCTAGTACCACTATTTTAAAAAATAGAAATATTTTTATTTTTACAATTACTTTTCATGCATGAAAATTTCTTTGAGATTGTTAGTGGCTTAGGGACAATCGCATGCACGGAGAAAAAATGCACAAACTTAGTTAAATAATTAGATAAACTTGATGATCATGAAATTCCGCCAGCTATTTACCCATACGTACGCGCTATACAACTCATACCTTTGCAAATATTTATCGCATATATTTCTATGAACACCTTGCTACACTGAGCAATACAAAAAGTGTTACAAAATGCAGATGTCATTTTCCTAAATATACAATCAAACTGATCAACACAACAAACATGGTGGGATAGATTTATTTCTGTTCATTAGAGCAGGGACATGCAGATCATAGTACATATTTATGTAAATCGTTATGAAATATGGTTATTCCTAACTCAATTTGACATCCTAGCCACCAGTAGGTGATTATCAAAGTGCCTGTATGAAACATCTGGAACAGAATAAATAATGTAAAGGAACATACGCCGAAATACAGCAGAATAGCCTCCGGTGCCCCCACTAACACCCTTTTTTAAATAGTAGAAATATTTGTATTTTATCATTTATTAATGTGCATGAACATTTCTTTGAGATTGTTCATGGGTTAGGGACAACGGCATGCACGGAGAAAAAATACGCAAAGTTACTTGAATAGTTAGATAAACTTTATGAGCAAGAAATTCCACCAGTTATTGAAGCATACGTATGATCTATGCAACTCACTCTCTTGCAACAACTCATCGCAGATACTTCTATGAAAACGTAGCGACACTAGACAATGCAAAAACTGTACCGAAAACAGTTGTCATTATTATTTTCCTAAATATGCACTCGAGTTGACACAACATACATGGTGTAATAGATTTATTTCAGTTCATTAGATCAGGAACATGCTGCTTATAAGCATACGAGGAAATGTTAATGGTGTTACATCGTGTTATGATTCTTACAATTTTCTACAAAATTCATGGACAGTTGGTGACTTAAGGACAAGTGCGTGTACGAATGATAAATACACAATGTTACTTCCATAGTTGGATAAACTTTATAACCAAGAAATTTCTCCAGCTATTCACACATACGTACGTTACACACAACTCATTCTCTTGCAAATACTCATCACAGGTACTTCTATGAACACTTAATGAGAGTTAGCAATGCATCAAGTGTAACGAAAAGCAGCTGTCATTATTATTTTCCTAAATATACACTCAAGTTGATCAATATAACAAATATGGTTGGATAGATTTTACCGTTCATTGGAACAGTTGTATGCAGCTTGTACAGATGTGGAGGAATGTTAAAGGTGTTATATTCTGTTATGAATAACATAATTTCCTACAAAACTCATACACATAATGACAAGTTAGGAACGACGGGGTAAACAAGGTTACATTTTTTCATTATAGGCAAATTACGGTATAAGCTGGTCTTTCACGAACGGGGAAAGCAGCCAAGTGCAACCAAGTACTTTTCCCGACTTCAGTGTAGTTTAATACATCCATGACTCTAAATTTTATTGTATTTTAAGTTTGAACACTTCCACACACTTTCGAAAATGTTACAGAGTTTATTACTACATCCTATTTAGAATTTGAAAGAATAAGAAGATAATGATAGCTAAGGTTTAATGATAGCTAAAATCACATATTTTCCTTCACGAAGTTATCATTTAACTGAAATCATTAGAAAAGACTCTCATAATGCGGGAAATCAAAGAGTGACTTCCATAAATACAATAACTTTGTACAATACTTTATTCTTGCTTTTAATCAAGAAGCCTTTTCATAAACTATTATTTAATAGTTTCATCTGTTTACCAATGGTGTAATTTAGTGTTAATCACAGAGTATAGAATATACTTACAAGGAACAGAATTAAATTATGAAAAAATGTCCAAGGTTTTTCTCTATTTTATTTATATTCTTTTAGAAATCATTCCCTCAGGCCCACGATTGATAACATATTCTGAGTAAAGTAAAATGAATAATAAAATCCTATGGACTCCTTTCCGAGCAAACTTTGTGAATAGTCAATTGAAACTCGTCTTTTATTACGTAGTTTCCGTTACTTTCTTCCTTACTTATTTCACTTGTGATTAGTGTGAGTAAGCAATTTAACACATCTTTCATTGTACTTGATAAAGAATGTACTTCTTACATGAGAAAAATAAATTATAAAAATGAACACAAATAAATTCATTCTATCTTAATATTTTCTAAATTAATTCTTCCAATATTCGTTTATAAACCCTACGTGTTTCCATAGTCTATTCACCTAAATCAAAAGCAAAGCACCCAACGTAACCGAATTTCAAACCAGCCTTTAGAAATTGTCACGTGTTTCGAATCTAAAAACCGAAATAAAACTAGTCCATGAAACGCCAGGTAATAAAAATGCTAGAAAAATTGTTTCGAAAAAAGAAAAGCACCTACTACTTAACCTACTTTTTATGTTAGTTACTTTCATGTTGTGTAATAAATAAATATATGTTTCCATACAGTAAAGCATCTTCTTATTATAGGAAATAGATTTAAATTAAAAAAGAATAAAAATGAATCCATTATATTCTCACATTTTCTAAAATAGATCTATCAACTTTCATTTATACTTTAAAAGTAATACACTAGGATAGTACATTCCTTCCTTTAGAACACGTAATAAAACTACATCACGAAACGTTACGTGTTTCCTTTCGCTATTCATCTAAATCGAAAGCAAAACAGCCAACGTAACGCAAGCAACTTTGAAAACAGCCTTTAGAAAACGTGAAACAAGTGTCTAGTGCTGTTTCCGATTTGAAATTTCAACAAATAAGTCTATGAAAATTTCAAGTATTTTCAAGGTTTATGAAAGATAAACATCTATCTTCTCCTAAGCAATCACCTGTTTAAGTCAAAAGGAAGTGTGATTCATGGATCACCGTGTTGAAATCAAGAAAAATAAAACAGGTTCTAAATAGGACTTATTCATTGAGAAGACCTGAATTCAAGATATTTCCTGGGTAGAGTTCATGATTCGTGATGTCATTTTAATCATATTTCTTTTTCAATGGGTTGTTCGTGTTTTATAGAATAGTGTGTGGGCCTTCAAAGTAATGCACATCACTAGGATAGTACATTCCATTCTTTACAACACGTAATTAAACCACAGCTTAAAATAAACCTCATGTTTTAAACGTAATATACATCACCAGAATACTACTTTCTTGCTTTACACCATCTAATAAAACTATAACACGAAACTGCGTGTTTCAATTGGATATTCACCCAAATTGGAAGCAAATCATTCAATGTAAGTGCGTTTCAAAAACCAATCCCTTTGAAAACGGTACGTATTTCAATTCTTACAACATGTAATGAAAACTACTACATAAAACGACAGGGAATAAATATGTTACTAAAAATTTTTTTTCCAAGGCAGTTAATGTAAGCGGCTTTTTAAAAACCAGCGAGGAAATCATAGCTGGTAAGATACTTACACTTTCATTTTCGTTAACAAAAATCGCCTAATGTTTCCATAAAGTAAAAATGTACTTCTTATATGAGAGAGGATTAAATTTTAAAGAAACGAACACTAGTAAATTAGTTCTAACGTTACATTTTATAAATTAGTTCTACCATAATTCTTCGTCTATACTTTCGAAACGTTATCTTACTGTGCTCACCTTGACTTCGTGTTGTAGTGTACTTTTTACAATAATGCAGTGCGCACCGCATCATGGCCAGAATAAATGAGAGCACCAATGCGTAAAACTTCTATCTATATTAAGCGTTTCATTTCACCTTTTAAGAACAAGTTCAAGTGATAATACCTGGTTCGTGTGTATAATGTGTAAAACTACCTGTTATATGTTCAGCCTTTTAAAAATCTTTCAATACTAAAGGCAAGCGTGCATAAAAATCACTCTTCAGACATTCAAATCAAAAATTATTTTTTTATTTTCGTGGTATGCAACCAAAGCTTTAAAAATGGTCACTATATAGCACGCAGTTTTACAGATTATAAAAGCGCCGGTTTAAATGAGAAAATGAATGCTTTCGATTACTCTTTTTTACGTATAAATGTTCTTAAACTACATTTCACTACATCAAAATACATTACTTAATCAAGAGATTATTTCATAATTTTCATACACTAAATATTAGCCCTCATATATATTTTAATCTAGTTCATATTATAACAAATAGTGTAAGGATTTCCAAAGTCAATAACTAGCGGGAAGCCCAATTGCATAAAAGAAATGGTATTCGCCTGCCAGCGAGTAGAAATAATAAGGTAGGCGTAGCTAGCGACTTCAAAATAATAATGCACGTTTTTCAATTTTTTAAAAAAGGATCGAATTCCCCTTTATTTTCTCAACTGTTTTTCTTCTGAATAAGTAAGTATATCAGTAGATAAATATGTCAATATTTTAAATATATATGACTCCATATGTAAGTATGTTATTAGGTAAGTGTATGACTGCATACGTAAGTATATGAATAGGTAAATATGTGGGCGGATAAGTATCTCAATAGGTGAGTATATGAGTGAATTAGTAAGTATATTAATTGGTAAGTATGTGAGTGGTGAAGTTAGTAATTCAATAAGTAAGTATTTCAGTGGATAAGTATGTCAATAGGTGAGTATATTAGTGGATTAGTATGTATATTAATAGGTAGATATGTGAGTTGATAAGTAAGTTTGTATTTCAATAGGTAAGTATTTCAGTGGATAAGTATGTCAATAGGTGAGTATATGAGTGGATTAGTAAGTATTAATAGGTAGGTATATGAGTGGAGAAGTAACTTAGGTAGTAAGTATTTCAATCGATAAGTATGTCAATATGTGAGTACATAAATGGATCATTAAGTATATTAATAGGTAGGTATGTGAGTGGATAAAAAGTTAGTAAGTGTTTCAATAGGTAAGTTTGTGAGATTATAAAATATTGGTGAGTGAGTTAGTATTTCAATAGGTAAGTTATTTTCTACGCCAAACTGAGCCATACTCTGTTGATGATCACAGCGCAACCATCTACATTACAAATGCACACACTCCACTATCTCACTATGAAAATTGGACTTCAAATCTGAAATAAGTTTCTACACTGTGTGCCAACTCACCCAAACGTCGGATGTCAACACATAAGGTGATCAAATGACGACCAACTAACGTCAAATTTTAAAAGTGGGTAACACAATCAGCACACTTAACTACTACTCAGAACAACTAAAATCTCGACCAGCACAGAAAAAATCGTGAGGGGGTCCGTATAGTTGGCCTTCCAAATTAATCAAATTTTGAACGGGCATATTTCCTAATCGAAGCCAGTACAAATATTGAAAGTGGGTAGCACAACCAGCACAGTTTCAGTGCTACCCAGCACAACAAAAAACTCGGTCAACACAAATCCTTGGGAGACTAACGTCACACAGACCGAGGATCCAGGATAAAATATACCTCCTCCATTTCCTTTTCCTGTATTTCAAAACCCCTCTCCAAAATAGGAAATCTTATTTCTTTTCGTAGCAACTGTTTTCTTCGACCACATAAAATTATGAAATTTGAGTAACTTCTAAAAACTCCTCTGGCTCCACAAAGTTCTCAGGTTCCATGAGAGAGAGTATTAGGGAATTTATCGGTCAGAGCCTAATTGAAGGTAGAATCTCAGTGTTCGTCTAGTGTTACTGAGGGAAAAAATAAGTCAACCGAACTTCAAAGAGCCGCTTCCTCTCTCTTTTTTTTCTTTCAGATATATGATTTCTTTCAAAAAGAAAAGAAGCTGTAGAGTTGAAGTAAAACTTCTCGATGAATAGTAAGTTAAGTCGATGAAACCATTTTAAGAAAATACATTAAAAAACATTACGTGAAGAAAACCCGAACTAAATCTTTCATTATCGATAATAATCGTGAAAGCTTAAAAGATTTAATCTGTCGGTCTGATTGTAAACACACCCAAACTAGCAATGAAACTGTTTCACGCTTGTCCATTCGAGATCCAGTCTCGGTTATTGGAGGGTTCAAAGAATCCTGTCAAGTCTGTTATGAGGGATCCTACCAAATCTCAATTTCTTTCTTACTATGTAAAGTCCTGTAGACTCAGCTTTACACAAACGCTAAAAATGCGTAAACAAATAATTCTGACAACAAATATTAATTCCACATTTTTGGAGCCAGAAGGTACGGCGAGCGCCATTTTGAATTGCTATTATCTCGCTTAATAATTATGCTCAAATGTTGGGTGGGGGTGAATATATGGTAACCACCATTTTTTAATTGTTATTATCTCACATAATAATTGTTCACAAACGCTGAAAATATGTGCAAAACGATTGCAATAAAATGAAATATTTTTGAAAATTTGGGGCTGACGAAATGGTGGCCGCCATTTTTCAATTGGCATTATCTCACTTATTAATTATGCAGAAACGCTAACAATGCATACACAAATCCTTGCAATAAGATTTTTTATTTTTGAAAAATTCGGGGGCTAGGAGAATTTGGTCACCATTTTTGAATTGGCATTATCTCACTTAATAATTGTGCGCAAACTCTAAAATGCGTGCACAAAAGTGCACAAACGATACACAAACGATTCAGAACAAAAAGATTCGAATTCCAGAGATTGGGAGGCCACCGTTTTTCCAGCCCCCAAATTATATTTTGATTTTTTAGATTGTTACTTGTGCACAAACGCTAAGAATGTGTGCACAAACGTGCACAAATGATTTAAATGGAAAAGATATCGAACCGAGTAATTGGTGGGAGGGGGCTGTCGTTTGCCCAGCTCCCATTTTTTTTTTTAAATTTTCGCTTTCTACTTGTACACAAACGCTAGAAACGCGTGTACATACGTGCACAAACGATACACAAACGGTTTCAATAAAAAAATGTTTTCCGAAACTTTGGTGGTTGTTGAGGGCTGTGAAATGAACGTACTGTATTTTTGAATTTCCATAATCACGACAATTGTTGTAAATGATTAGTAGTTTGAGTGATTTACAAACTGCTCGAACAGACAGTATTGCCAATTAATCTCTTGAAATATAAAGTTGCACAATGTCTGCTTACTAACTTTTCTCTCTTCGTCAAAATGTTCAACTTGAGATTAACTTCTTGTTCTGTGTAGAATAAAGTATATTTTACAAACCAAATTTAAAATGCTACTACCTTTTTCACAATAAACCTTGTGTTGGTAAATGTTGAAATTAACACAGAAAAATTGACAGCCGCCGCGACCGGGACTCGAACCCGGATCTCCCAGTTGCCGGCTAGGTATGCTACCAATTACACCATAAAGGCACGGCCAATTCCAGCAATCAAGAGTTGGGAAAGTGTCTAGGCGAGAGGAACATTCCATATACACAGAGAATTGGCCGTGCCATGGTGGTGTAATTGGTAGCATACCTAGCCGCTAAATGGGAGATCCGGGTTCGAGTCCAGATCGCGGCGGCTGTCAGTTTTTCTGTGTTAATTTAAAATTTAAAATGTTCGTAATTGAGAAGCTAGCAGCGAAGCATATAGAAACGTTTCTGGGGAATTGTAACTGTTATTATTTGTTTCGAATGTATGATTTTAAAATGTGTAGATTACTTCTAAAATCATCTTTCGGTTGGCTAGTACCGAAAAGAAAAACAGAGAAAACATTATTATTCACGAAAGTTGCCCATGTTCCTATATTACATGTTTACACAGTCCCCATAAAAATATATACACTTGTCTTACAGTTGTACACTTCGCATAAAAAAAATGCCTCAGCAAACGCCGTGCAGCTAGGCCACCCAAATGGCACCTTCTTACCCCATATCCATGTATGGTAAACGTACCTCATCTTTCTCCTTCCTTCGCCTCTCCCACACTAAAATCAGGAAATATCATTAGCACATTTTATTTTGAAAATATACATTTATTAGTATTGATAAAATGAAAGAATAAAAGCGAGACGAAACAATATATACAAGCTGATGGAAGGAGAAATTTAAACACACACAATGAAAAATTGAAACCGATGGATGTCTGTTAAACAGAGACAGACAAACGAGAGAAAGCTGAAAGAAGAACAAGAAGAAGAAGAAGTGGAAAAAGAAGAGAGAGTACAGGTAACAATATGGAATTTAAACGTAGTAAAAAGGAACCGAACATTATAAAGTTCAGTTCCTACAAATCTAACAGAAAGGTAGAAGTGACTTTGGAATTTTATATTTTTTCAGGGCTATTCGAATATATAGAGAGTGCCTTAAAAATTCATTAAGTCAGTTTTAACATGGAGACCAAACTTTGAGGTCAGATTAAATAGTAAATTGTTCCAGTTAAATTGCAGAGTTTTGACAAACATCTATAATAATATCAAAAGTGTACAACACATGCTTTGTTTCCGCATGGTTCGGTTGCAAATTCGGTGGGGCTTATTGAACGTACTGGTTTGGAATACATTGTAACCAGGGATTCCACCAGGATTTTGAGATTGGGGAGTAAAGTAAAAACTGGGAGGGTGTGAGTAGTTTTTCAATGTTTCTATCAACTTTTGACGACAAAAAATTTAAATTGGTTGTAGTTGCGAGGATTTAAGGCCGTGTCTGGCTGAATCACTGATAGTAACAAACCCAGTAGATAACGTAGGTCATACCTTCTATTACAGACTAGTAATGCAAATTGAACATAAATAGAAAATGAATGAATTACAATTTTTCTGCTTACTTTGATAAGACCTTACTTCCGGTTTACTTTCATTACCTTATATCTTATCTTTTATCTCAGGGACAATGACTTTAGGTTCTTCTGGGATCTTCGGAAAGTGACGAGTTCCGTAAATAAACATCTTCACGATATTTCTACTCCAAAGATAAAAACTAGGCTGCCCACTCTCTGGATTTATTCTACTCATAGGAGCTACGACTAGCTTTACGTACAATATCAACTAGAGTTGACATAAACGCTAAAAAGGGTCTTAAGCCACAATATAGCGTTAAAGCTTGAAGAAAACAAAACATGAGAGGATTAAAACACTTTAATAAAGTTCCTCTACTTTTATGTTCTGTTGTACACAACCCTGCAACGATTATATACATTACATAAATTTACAACCATTTGCATTTACGCTTTGTTATCCGACGATTACATTATTAAAAATATGCGGATCATTCTCTTTTATAAATACTTATTCCATAATTATAAAAAAACATTTCCATAATTATTTTAAGTTCAAGTTGTTTAAATAACATAGTTAAATTATTTGCTTTATACGGTAGCCTATCGTAGAGCCATCTGTCGTCCTCCTGGGCTTTAGCTCTAAACATCACAAGTTGCTTCCTACACTGAAGCAAGAATGACGTCATATACTATATTTGGAACACAGATTTATTACATCTGTGGACATAACAACTTTCTATCGGAAAGTGCCAAAATTATATATATCCAAACTGTATCAAAATGAAAAGTTACAAATGTTCAAAATCAAAATTAGTATGTTCCTTATAAGCATAGTAAACCTTACATGTTCCACATTTCAAACGTAAAAAAAAGGAACACATTGAATAGTATGTTGATAAATTATAGAATAGAAATTTATTTAGTGCCAAACTAATATAAAAGGAGTTATTCTCTTAAAATATAAAGAAGGGATCATTTTCTACTCATATCGTAAAATTAATCTGTTCTGAATATGCCTTTCTGTATTCCACCTATTGCGAATCTAACGTTCGAATAGTTACAACACTAATGAATTCGCACAGATGGAATAAACACGGCAGCGCTGAAACGGGTCACCGGCTGTCGGGGATATTGGTTGAGTTTTGGATGGTGTCATCGGGTTTAAGATTCGAACCCATTCTGACCCAGTGATTCGATTTCGATCTGATAACCCGGAGGCAGAAGGAGAGAGTTTAATTATTTCATTGCGTTTGAACAGGGTTTCTTTCAGGGTTGACCAGGACCGGAGATGTTACCCGGAGAACACGAAAAATACGACGCAGAAATTAACAGTTAAATTGATTTTTCAGACCGGGTCAATCGGGTTAGCGGGTCATTTATGTTTGGGTCAGGTCCTATCACTAGGTCATCAAAAGTGGTCTGGAATTGGCTCTGGAACACGCACAAGAACAGAGAGAGTGTGTGTGTAAAGTAAGAGAAAAATAAAGATGAACCGAGAGAGAGAAAGGGAGAAGAAGAAGATAAAGATGCTAAGACATGATAACAATACATAAAGAAAGAGAGGGAGAGAGAAAGACCAATGAAAAACATGAAAAACACATTATCGCAATGCTAAAGAACACATACATTGTTTACTCGGATTCTCACCAGTGGTGTTTCGTAAGTTCTCCGAAGACGAATCTCTGAATATTTCATTTTATTCGTAAAAGATACTGGTGCGGAATCGAACTGAGGTTTTAGAATTGAAAGTCTAGCACGATAGCGACACCCAACAAATCGTATAGTGTTTTTAAATTGAAATAATAACATGAAAATTAGGTACTTCAGTTCAACAACGTGTTCTTAATTGTCCTGGTAACCCCAGAGACGATTTGATTTTTTCCAACTAACATTCGTAAATCGTCTTCCTCTATATAGTGACTCAGGTATTTGATTTCACAGTCTTAAGGATTCTCCGTTTTGTATGGAAAGTTATGATTAGATTCTTCATGGTGGCTTGAACAGGGTTGGAACTTATGTTGGTTTCTTTGAGTACTGAAAAGTCCAGCACGTTTCCTCTACTCCATCTTGATAACAAAAGACAGCAGAGCTAATCTTTGGAAATAGACAACTTCGTCCTGTAAGTTGTTTAAAACAAATTGCACGCTTAAATTTCTTTATTCAATTACTTATAGACAAATAAGTGACCACTAATATCCGAAATAACAAAATTCTAGGACAAATGAAAGAAAGAAACAGCTTATGTAGTTTTTTGCGCCGTGGAAGTTCAAAGGCACGCTTAAAGGAATAAGTATTATTATTATTATTATTATTATTATTATTATTATTATTATTATTATTATTATTGCAGTGACACATTCGATAACTTACAGTTTTACATTACAGAACAGCATTGAATATTTTGCAAGTAAACTCTTTCAATAGTGTACTATATGAAAAAGAACACTGACAACTTGATAACGTTTTCTTTTAAAGTAGAAATCTCTCTATAGCGGACGTCTATAAAGCTTTCTTCATAAAATATTTTTCAGATATGAGTAATTTTCCTATCAGTAAGACAAATGAAGGCTTTGTTTCCAGTGCCCTACCAATATAATTATTGAATATCATCAGTAACAATATTGTTACAAAGTGCCTAAATGAACTCCTGAGCACCTAAGCATTGCACTAGTGTCTGGTAAAGTGGGCTCCGAATAACTCTGTTCAATAAACCCCACGAACTTGAACCGATGATTGGGCTTTTCTTAACTATCCAATATTTGTTTATTAAAGTCCAGCATCTGTAGTATGGTGAACCAGTATATGTAGGTATAATCTCAAATAACAAATATTATTTTGACATTATGCAGAAAATTTAAAGTGTATGTAAATTCATGTTTTACTTTTAGACTTCCAGCAAAAGATTCTACCTTCACTGCTAAGTTGTTACATCAACGAACAATAATATCACTCTGTTTCTATCGTTGTTACGCCACGCACATATATTTTACACAGCGCCAATCCCGCGAATCATTCTTTGGATATGAATGACGCTCGTATCCCATTTTCTCTTCCGTTTCCAGACAGTGCGTGCATATATAAAATTGAATTTAAATTGAATTTTTAATTTAGTTTTAAGGCCTTTAGGCAACTATGACTCAGACCGGATGAATGATGATGTGATTAATTGATGCAATAAAGAAAGTGGGAGAAAACGAGAGTACCCCGAGAAAACGCACGCACACACATGGGCGAATTTATAGGGGGCATTGCCCCAATCATTTCTGAGCGGGTTTAAATTTTTCCTTCTAAACTATAGCTTTGAAATTTATTATCGATAAAATAAATTGTATTACCTCCCAGGGTCTCTCTACTAAATCCACCCATACGGACACAGTGTTTGTCCACCACAAAGCCCACATGGCATGAACAGGGATCGATCCAATTCTGAAGCTATACTATACACGGTTTTGTCGAATAAACTTGTGTATAGCGTTGCACAAAACATTTACTTACTCCGTGGTGCACGTAAACATGGGTTCAAGTCCGTGGTGGACTATTGAAAAGAGCATTTTGGAAAAGAGTTTAGCCAAAACTATGCGTCCCGTCGTTAGGATCTCAGCTGCTCGTTTAGTCGTTCGTAGCAATTATTCTTGCTATGACGGAGAATATTTCCGACTGTGGAATGAAGAACCTGAGTCACTATAGAGAGGAAGACGATTTACGAATGTTGGTTGTAAAAGTTCAAATCAAGTCTCAGGGGGTTACAGGACAGTTGAGAACACGTCATTGATCAGAAGTATTCAGTTAGAAAGAAACTGTATAGCATTTGTGAACCACGTTTTGGGTAGAGTCACCTGTAGAGTGTCGCTATCATGCTGGACTTCTAATTTAGAAACCTGGGTTCGATTCCCCACCAGCTAGTTTCTTTTACGCATACAATGAAGTATTCAAACAGAGATTTATCTCCGTATTGTAAAGAACTTACGAAACATTACTGGTCAGAATCCGTGTAAACAATCTGTGTACTGTTTAGCATAATGATAATGTAGTTTCCATGTTTTTTATTGGTCTTCCTCTCTTTCTTGATGTATTGTTATCGTGCCTTCGCTTCGTCTTTATTTTCTTCTTCTCTCTATCTATTTATCTTTATTTTTCTCTTACTTTACACACACTCTCTCTTTTTGTGCCAGAGTCAATTACTGGCCACTTTCGATGACGTGGTGATGGGGCTTGACCCAAATATAAGTGACCAGGTAGCCCGATTGACCCGGTCTGGAAAATCAATTTAACTGGAAATTTCGGCGTCGTATTTTTCGTGTTCTCGGGATAACATCTCCGATCTTGGTAACCACTGAAAGAAACAATGTTCAAACGTAATGGAATAATTAAAATCTCTCCTTCATCCTCCGGGTTGCCAGATCGAAATCGAATCACCGGGTCAGAATGGATTCGAATCTTACACCCGACGACATAGTAGAAAAGTTGACCAATATCCCCGACAGCCGGTGACCCGTTTCAGCTCTGCCGTTCATTCCATCTGTGCGAATTGTTATAAACACTAGTTCATTAGTGTTGTACTTATTAGAACGTTATATTCGCAATAGGTGGAATAAAGAGTGGCATTAATTTTAAGATATTAGCAGAAAATGCCCCCCCCCCCCCTTTTTTTGGCTACTTCAAGAGAAGAATTATTTTTATATTAATTTGGCACCAAATTCGTTTCCATCCTATAATTTATCAACATACTATCAACATAATACATGTGTTTCATTCTTTCACGTTTGCAATGTACAACATGTAACATTTCCTATGCCTATAGGAACATGCTAGTTTTGCTTTTGAACATGTGTAACTTTTCAATTTGATACAGTTTGGACTTATAATCTTGGCTCTTTCTGATAGAAATTAAGGAGAAAATTATCATTCATACATTATCTTTTTATGTTCAATTTGCATCAGTATTCTGGAATGGAAGGTATGACCTACGGTATCTACTGGGTTCCCTTTATATATTCGAATTGTCCTTAAAAAATATAATCCAAAAGTTGCTTCTATCTTGCTGTTACATTTGTGGAAACTGAACTTTATACTGTGCGAAATGAACTTAATCTTTTTTACTATTTTTTAATTACATATTTTTACCTGTTCTTCTTCTTCTTCTCTCTCTCTCTCATTTCTCTGCCTCTGTCTAACAGACATCCATCGGTTTCAATGTTTCATTGTATGTTTCAATTTCTCCCTCCATTAACGTATGTATATTGATTAGTCTCGTTTTAATTCTTTCATTTTATCGTCTATTTTGAAAAAAAAACGTGCTCATGATGTTTGCTGATTTTAGTATGGGCGAAACGAGGGAAGAGAAAGAGGGGTATGTTTACCAGACATGATTATGGGATACGAAGGTTCCAGTTTGGTTGCCTAGCTGCACGGCGTTCGATGTTGCATTTTTTTTTATGCGAAGTGTGCAAGCTTTTGTACGAATACGAGTAACTGCTTGGCACAACGGAGAAATGATCTGACTTCATGAGCATAAGTGTAGTAGGTACGTGAGGAAAATCACAGTTCATATAAAGTAGGATGACCTAACGTCCCGGAAATCCGGGAATGCCCCAATTTTCGGTCTAAAATTCCGGGATTCCGGGAAAAAGTTTTCGGAACCCTAAATTGTCTCGATTTTCCGAACAATGAATTGTAATATCGTAAATTACTACTGATTTTGCATGTATGAATTCCTTTACTATCGAACATATTCAATTTTCTCCCTAGATTTTCTCCTTTCGTGCTATTCAAATTCCTATTTTCTTGAAGATTCTCTTGATCCAGTTTAAAAAATCTAGTTTATTTAGTTTCCACAATTTATTTTTGGATTAAAAGGATCCATTATAAATTATCCAAAAGAATAAATACTTAGATTTAAATATTAAAAAAACATTTATTACTAGGGCATATTTGCTCCAAAATATAAAATCCTAAGGTCCAAATTTGCATTTTAAAAAAATATCTTGGGTTTTTGTGCACAAAATCAATTTGATCTTTTTATGTATACAAACACTCCTTGTTTCATTTTACCCATTCATCTGCTTACTCGAAATGCAGTCGGATAGTTTTCTGCTGTTTTTAGAATCGAGTAACATCCGCAGTTAAAATTGGCAACATTTGCTTTAATTTGCGTAACAGCATATAATGTAATGAACGTGATGTGGGCCATAAAATAAGACAGCTATAAGTTTCGAACGAGATGTCCCGGATTTTTTAAAATTATATTTGGTCACCCTAATATAAGGACGAAATTATAAGTAAAATGAAGTGATGAAAATAGTGCCTCACAATCATACTCAAATTTATGAAGTTTTGTACCGAAGCTGTTTCCATTTAATATAATTTTGTTACGTTAATTGAAAGCAAATTCAAAGTATTTTCTACCGAATACTTAAAATAAATTTGATCGTATCAGCATATAGTCTTGGAAAGAAACTAATCACTTTGTGCTGTTGATCTTGCTAAAAAAAAATAGAACAATTGACAAGCAAATGCCAGTTCGCGATCGAGTAGGAAGAAAATTGTATAAATACTGAGAAAATTTTTCACTAAATAATATATTCTCAACTGTGGAAAGGTCCATGAAGTGATTTTTTCAGGAGACACGAAAAACGTTGTAACAGTGATACCGTGGAAGTTAGCAAAATTACCTGCCTGTTCAATAAAATTTGTTCTCAACGCGTCTGAAAAGAAGTTTGTAAATTGTACTGCATACACATTGTCGAATTAATTGTTGAAAATTATCATTATTATTATTTTACCCTTCTCCGAATCACACAGCAGGACTATTTTTGGAATAAAAATGAAAACTTCAATCAAGAGTGGTATAAACTGTAATCATAGTCACTCAAAACACCAGTACAATATTGTAGAAACACCAATACAGGGAGAAAGTAACCATGAAACCAGTATATTCATCTTCATGATCTTCTGGAACAACTTCACTGTTAGTGCAACAGATATGTGAAAGATTGTGCGTTTAATGGTAGAAGCATGAAATTTACAGCATGGATAGTGGACATTATTCTGAAGATTTTAAGGTAATAGGGCCATTTCAGATTTTTTCGTAACCGGCTGCTATTTTGAAAAAAGGGCGCCAAGAAACGTTTCTACATTTATTTCATAAATGGTGGCCCGGACGGAAATTTTGCAAGAGTACAAAATTAAATTGCACATTTATTTCTTTCTGAATCATTATTACCATTTTTGACCCGGAACGAGCGGTTACAGAGTTATCACCAGTTTTATCAGTCGCATACCAAAGAAGAGGTTCGAGTCGGCCCCCAGGTTGGTGTTGTGTTAACAATTTCTGTACCTTTCAGAGTTATGATTTGAAATTGTTTGACTTTTATAATACGTCTTTCGCAGACATAGTGCAATAAAAATGTATCCCCTTGTCAACAAATAAGAAGACAGAAAATCTTTCTAACCTACCCATGAATTCCGTAGCATAAATTTTCGCTTTGCCGTAAACTTTAATTTCATTCGTTGTTTTTTATTCAGGTTTCCACTAGATGGCAGACGGACTGCATTTGGTACACTCTACTGCACAGCAACTTACGAAATTTGTCAAGATGGGAACTTATTCAAGAAAATTATTCGATGAAATTGCACTCAATAAAACATTTGTTATTTTGCTTTATATTTGCGCAGTTTTTCGTCTAATAAGTGCATCTGCTCCAAACTTACAGCGATAAAATATATTATTGTGGTTAGAAATTATACGACGTGGGGTTCGTAGGGTGATGCGTTTTGAAATTCAGAAATTTTGCTACTTTTTTATTTTAAGGCTACTAACAATATTAAGAGTTTTGACGTCCGGGATGGTCCATCACCCCTCCCTCCTTGGTGTTTTCGGTACAAATTCGGAATTGGTATGCGACTTTTAATATTTCTAGGTTGGTTCGGGGATAAATCGGAGCTTTTTCTTAGCATATTTAATTAATATAATGCCAAAAGAGAGCATATTTCTTTGAGGGGGAACGCGCCCCCTCCCCCTCCTTTGGTGTTTCTCGGTACTAATGATGAATTTGTACTCGACTTTTAATATTTGTAGGTTTGTTCGGGAAGAAAATGAAGCTTTTTCTGAGAATAATTCGCATTCGCTAGTTCGCATCATTCTTGGCGTCGCGCGCTTTCCATGTAGACACGTCTCACCTCATATTCTGTGTGCATCATTTTCTCGCGGGCAGGCGATGAGCTTAAACGTTGCACGGAAGAGTATTGCTCAGTACAGTATGGAAGGTGAATAGAAACTACCGTACAATATTTTAATCATAAAATATTTATCGTTGCAGATACATTCTTGAGTGCTGGGCTTTCCAACACGATATAATAAAATGACAAATAAGAAGTAGATTTTCTAAAAGAGAAAATAATTAGGAATGGAAGATTTCGTTTCCAAAGTTACGTACATGCGATTTAGACTTTTAAAAGGGAATCTTACTGACTTACTCTTGTGTAGCCAATTTGGACAATTTTAACTGTATCTAGGATATAATCTTTAAATATTTTAGAAATTATTGATGTTAATTTAACTGTAGGGCTCCTCGCTCTATCCCCCTCCCCACATTTTAAACATTTTTCAAAATATTTAAAAAACTAAGAGCACTATAAAAATGTAAGAACATAGCGCACTAGAGCTTACAAATTACTATGAAATACAATGGACAGTGATCTCGAGATTTTGTGCATTGATGAGTGATACGTTTTCAAAGATTATGACGTTATTATTTAATTGGAATCTCACCATTCATCTATCGACAAGCCAGAACACTCCCAGCCACAGAAACTCCAAATAAAAGCAACATTCACTTGTGTCGCCAGAAACGTATCTACTACACTCGATACAGAAGATCTTAAGAAGGAAGTACTTTAGAAAATAAAATATTCTCATTACAAACGCTGTACCCATAAAAAATGTCAAAGGCCCATTACCAATCATAAGACTTTTTACAAGGGATCCGAATCAAGTTAGCTTCCTAATAACTACTGGCCATACGATTGGTAGAAATAGATATAACGTAGAAGAATCTCGCACTGCAGCTCGTCCTTTCCTCTGCAGATCATGCATACAATACCATGATGATGTTATATGCCCAAATAAACCGCATTGCTATAAATGTGGAGAAGCTCATAACAGTTACAGATGTAAAAAGACACCAAATTTAAACTATTGTGCCACTTGTCGTTTGCAGGGGCATAGAACTGCTGCGGCAAATTGTCCCTTGTGCCCTTCACATTGCAAAACACCAATACCGACAAAAATATTTCAGTCAGAACAACTCTAACACCGTTCTTTCAAACCGAGCCAGTCTCAGCTCAACTAATTCAAATTCATCAACAACGGAGATCTCTACTCAAGATACAATTCAACAAGTCACAAACAACATTTTAAAGTGGGTGTCAACAGTCTTGACTTTGTCCGTACAGAGAGCTTTTCAACTCAAGCTTTATAAATCAATTAATTTAGCTTCAGAAGAGATATTTTAGTGTCATATGAATATCATCAGATCCATTGATGGGTACATCTTTGTAAGCCAGGGAGCATTTGCCAGGATTAAAAAATCGATTAAAGCCACTCTATCACAAGATAAATGAAGAACGTGTAGATACAAAAAAACAATAACGGAAATTTTTAGTTTTGATTTCTCTAAACGCTTTTCTTAGCATTGTATAATATACCTGTCTACCCACTTTCTTATGTCACGCTTCGCCACTGGTTGGGAATCTCTTTTTGACAGATATCAGCAGCTATCTAAAGCACCAGAATCAGTAAAAAAAAATAACCGGCAAAATATGGACTTAGCCCTTTTCCGAATCAGGTGTTTAATTGTTTTGTTGGAATTCTAAACTGCGAGTCACGTTGATGAAAATATTTGTATATTTGAAAGGCTTCTTCAATTAATGAAAGACAAAACTTTTTCTAGCATATACTACCTGTTTTAGATTAAGATCATGTGTACCAAAGAATAAGGTGGTAATGTGCTAGGAAAGCTCTTTGGTATAACGTTGATACTGCCATATGCATTGGCTCTCGTATACAAATGTAAAAGTTTTATATCGTCGAAAGAAAGCATATTAGAAAATGCAGTAATTGGCTTCTTTTTACTCTGTTGTAAAGAACGCACATATTATTTAACTCTGAAAAAAAATGTACTCTTCCTTACAGTGTTGATAGTGTCTCGTCAGAGGAAGGTGGTGTTAGAACACCGAAACTGTAACACTTGCTGTGTGTTTTTACAGGAAAATTAAGTTAAGCCTTCTCAGCCTATTTCAGTTATATCATACTAGTGTGTAATGCTTTAAGTAAGAACTTCGTGGAAAGCCTACAAAATGCAACGAAATTTGTCGTATATTAGGACAAAGTGACAACATGTACTTACTCCATTTGTTTCCCATTAGCACTGGGCATGCAGCATGAAGAGTTCGAATGTCAAACTCGCCAGTGCTTTTGAGATTATACCAAAACAGAGCAGTCCCTTTCGTTGGTTGTACTGCTAATTGAAGATACGGAAACACAGTTGAGCCACCCTTCTCTACATTAGACATCTGCGAATCAAAAAATGAAAAAAAAAATATAATTTTTATAATGTTTTAAATTGTAAATAAGGTAAACTAAGGCCATGTTATTTTCCTTTCAGTTCTTTAAGTTCAAAAGTATTTCTCTTTTGTGCCTTTATTCTGATTAACTTATCATGCTGAAGAATCATGCATTCCTCTTATTGTCTTCTCTACGAGTAGTTCTATTTTTACCAAATTAATAGGTTTCTAAATACAGTAGAACATTCGATCATCAGAACTAATTGGGACCAGCTATAGTTAGGATATTCGATCACTCGGATAATCAAACTAGAAGGCACAGAGTGCATAAAATTTAAAGGTTTTTCTAAGATAATGTTACGTTACAACGCAATAAACTAAATAGATAGTAGAACACAACGTGGCACTTCCAACAACTTTTCAAAACTGAAACATTGTTTCGTAACAAGAAATTTCCTATCCAAAGTCCTGAAATCATTCGTTGTTTAACCCTCTCCTTTCTCATTGTTCTAGTGTTTATTGTTTTAATTTCTAATGTTTATATAACTGTATTTAAGTTAACAAGTTCAGATATTTGACGTTTCTGATGACTGACGTTCGGATAATCGAAGTTCAATTGTACTTCCATACATTGCTCAACTCTTAATATCTTTCTTGTTTGGCATCTAGATACAAGCATAGGTCACTGTAACCTTTTATGATTTTTGTGGAACCAGCTGATGAAGGCAGATACTATAGCCTCATAATGTTACGTTTAATTCTAAGTTGTAATAAAAGGAAATGGTTGCTGTGTGTATACTTACATAAAGATACCTGAAAAGACACATTTACTAGTTAGTATAACTTCCACGTAAATTTTATCAATGTAAAATTAACAAACTTTGGCTTATTTTGCCTGATTCAAAAAACGGATCCATCAAAATGAGAAATATACATTCTACTTTTGTTATTACACTTCATTTCATAATAAATTAAACTGATGGGTAATTTAATATGTATTTTTAGAATTACAGAACTCATCGTATTTAAAAGTAAGCAACTTCCTAATAAGACGGCGACAAATAGAGAGACAGAATGCTGTACGTTATACATACTTAAGGTTTTACTGAAAAAGAAGTACGTAGAAAATATACATAAAGAAGCATGTTTAACTTTAAATAATTTTATTTCAAGACTACATGTACTACTAGATGAAACGCACTGCTTCGTATTGAATTGAATTGAAAATGGCTTTATTAGAGCGGGCGAGGTTCAGCCAGAGGCTGCTCTACCACCTAACCCTTGTCAAGAAGAATACATAATTAGAAATACAACACATCAAAATTTGACGAAATACAAGATAACTCATTCAGTTACAAATAGAAAAAAAATTTACAAAATCAGTAAAATAATGTGGATTAAACAAAACAAAAAACAACAAAGAACACATACATACACACACAATAAAACACCATTACAAATTACAACCAATAATTGTGTTAATGAGCACAAAAGGACAATATTGAACCGATTTCGCATCTGACATCTAGGTAGTAAATTTTTCATGTGTACTGGAGGTTAGCTGCTGATCCTTAAGTAGGAAAATTTTAGCGAAATTTTAAATGATTTAAATGTTTCAATATCTCGGATATGTTTGGGAAGCGCATTCCAGGCCTTTGCTGCCGATATTGAGAAGGATCCCTGAACCTGTTTGAGCTTGTGGCGTGGTACATCAAGCTTATCACAGCTCCGTGTTGTATATGAATGAATATTGGACGTACTTGTGAATTTACAGTATAGGTACGGTGGAGATTTTATTTTGAGAACCTTATAGATCAAGCAACAGTAGTGCAGATACCGACGCCGAGACATTGTCAAAATATTATTATTATTCATCACGGGTAAGATGTGCTGACTTTTGCGTAATCCAGAAGCGAACCGAATGCAAGAGTTATGAACCTTTTGAATAGACATACATCTACGAGTAGAAAGAGACGTTCCGCACACCGCATCACAATAATCAAATAAAGGTAGAATAAGCACATTTGCAAGATATAACTTAATATGCTGCGATAGGAAATCTTTTAAAAATATAGTTGTCTGAGTGTGTTTTGTGAAATTCGGATGTGGCCTATATACCTCAAGTTGCAAGGTGCATATTGCCTTGCTTATAACATTATACTGAATGGCATACTTACAATTATACAATTATTATAATTATTATATTGATAGTATACTCCTGACGTAACAATTTACAACAACATATTACTTTCAGTAACAGTTTATACAATGAATACATCATGCGGAGAACATAATTATTTATTCAGTAGCAGTAGATGCAATATACCTCCTCTACAGATGTATGTTTATTTCAATAGGATATAAGTCCGGTCCTTTAAGTGTTGCATACTTATTGTATTTGTTTATAATATCACACACACTTACTTGATATTCCCTGTTGTTTGCTACTTAAGTATGTACAACTCATGCGCACTGTATATTTATATATTATCCTGTAAGAGATTCGTAGAAATGTGTTCTTCTAATATCGTAAGAAATCGTTTACATCTCCTATCTTTATGTGTACAGTGTGTTAACATTCATACATGCAAAAGAAGGAAATTTACTGTTACATTATAGTTGCTGCAAAGCATATGACTAACATTTTCTAACAATGAAATATCACTGTAGAGTCTACCTTGGCAGTAACAGAGAGGCTACACGGTAAAAAGAGATTTCTTAAAATTGAGAAAAAGTTCTTATCTGTGCACCGAGAGAACTGGGAACATGTTGGTTTGGAAATAAGATTACTGACGTCATTTCCAAACCAATATGCTCTTATTTATAACTAAATAAGAATGTTGATATCTTATTCCTAAGAAAATTGTTTCTCGGTGCACTGATAAAAACTTTTTCTCAATTTTAAGAAATCATTTTTTTACCGCTTTTTTACTGTGTATATGATGTGAATATGTGCTATGTTACATGCAGTTAATAGATATCGAGATACAATGAGCGTGATGTACCTATCTTAGTACTGACTTCGGTAGTAATGTGTAGTCTTATATTGGGTTTAGAGCGGCACTGAAGAGCCAAGTAGGTTGGAGTCTAGCTACTAGCCACACTGACATAATTTCTAGGGGATTCACCATCACCAAGGAACTGCCGGTATGGTATATAAACAAGGAGTCTCTCCGTTGCTTCCAGTGTCCTCTCCTCAGCGGATTGTTCGTCGAGGCACGTCACCCTCTGCTTTCTGACAGTCTTAGACAATAGTTTCCTGTTCTGTTCATAAAATAAACATGCACGAGAACAACGGAAAAAATTCCCAGGTGGGTACTCGCCGACCCTTTTGTCTTGAAACCGTAATGTAACCCAATATAGAAGACAACTTAATCGATTTTGGTACTACTGATAGCATTACAGTCTTCAAAACTAGTATTGTTTCACACAAGATTTGTTATGATTAACAGAAATTCAGTGCTGAAGTAATAATCTCAGCCGGACCCTAGCAATATGCTGTAGGATCCTCACAAATCGCATGAAGTAATCATGTAAAGTGTATATTGCTTTAATACATATATTTTTTTTATTTAATACTTTGTATTTTGAATCCTGATCGGTATCCTAAGGGCTCTTGCAAGTTCTTTTGGGAGGGGACACTACCATGAAGGGTATTGAAGGCCATTAAAATATGTTTTCGAGGCCCAAGCTCCAACCGTCAACTTCTAGGCTAGTCTATCCCTTTCCCGGGTTGGACCTTTGATTACCAGTCCGTTCCAGAGTGAGAATAAGTATGCTTCATTAAGCATGGTGGGAGTCGTATGCTGAAGCTTTCGAACTCTCCTTAATAGAATAGAAATTTATTCGTCTGTGTAGTGCATACAGGTCTTTAAATTAAAAGTATAGTTCAGTGGTTGTGCATCGGATCTAAGTCTATGATAGTCTAGGTGACGACGATGAACTTAAGACTTCTAACAAATTGAGTTTTGGAGGGAAGACGATTAGGCGGCTATGGCGAACAGTTTTAAGTGAAATTGCTTCTATAACGATTTCAGTGATGTTATTTGAGTTCCTTTGTTTGACTCTTCACAATCGATCTGACATTCTACGACTTCTCAGCTTAGATAAGTTGATTAATCTTGCACTTATTTTGGTTTGCATTCACTAAGTTATGGTAATTTAGTGTATAAGGAGCTTTGACATTTTGGTTTTCGATAGGTTAGATTTATTGTAAATATAAAGTCAGTAGGTAATTGTAGAACACCCGTGCGGGTTGCATTCTTTGAGGATACAGTATCTCCAGGGGCATATTATACTTCTTTAAGGTTGCACTATTTGTTTATCTACTCTATATCCTTATTAATCAAGTCATGGTATACATTTGATGTTTTCTGTGACTACAGATTGGGAGTATCACAGATATCATAATGTAAATATATGTACATAATTATTTCTCATTGACCGTGTTCGTGGATGACCTATTGCAGCAATAGGTATTGTTTAAGCGTTCAATTAGGTTTACTATGGGTATTACTGTCTTTTATGTTCATTTATTGTATTTTGCAACTTTTGCCATAAACAACCATGTATATTCAGTACCTGCATACTCGTTGTATCAGAATAACATTATACCTGAATACTTTAGTATCTCTAATGTCTGTTATTTACTTATTTCTACATAAATTTAATGAATCTGACGTATTCCCCCGGGTTCGATTACTGTGTACAGTGCTTCAGTTTGCACTTGTGTCAGTAAGGAAAAGCTTCTAATGTATTTTTATGTGATTTTTGTCCATTAGAGCATAATTTATAAAACATATTGAAAGACAAGGAAAGAAAACTTCCTGGTTCCATTCTTATAGACCTAAACATTCTTACGCATCTGAAGGCAACCAGCCTAAGAGAGACAGGGAAAATGGAAGGAATAATAAGGAACGACTTTTCTGCTCTTTTTCTTCGTTTTTCTGTTTTTTTTTTAAGTTCTATTGTCATAACAGTATTGATGGTTGCGTTATACACCCAACTAGGTTTTGCCTATACATAAAAAACAGTCATATGATCCTATGCCATGATCATGTATTCACGGGGAGGGGGTAATGCTAGACCGCCACAATGCTCTACTGAAATTACACGATAATATAACACAAAAGCGCTAGACGGTGACTGACTGCATAATGAAGCACACCCCGGTAGGCAGACATATGGATGATAGCTGTTGATGGGAGAAAACAAATTGTGCATGAAATGCTGTCACAATCAGGTGAAGATGAATTTTGAAGGACCCAGCTGGAAACGGAATGAAATGGCATATACGAGAAAACCAGATCCGTGTTTGTATTGAGATGCGAGCGAGACAAATTATTTAGTTTAGTGAACGAGGGAATGTAAGCGGTAATTACAGAGCATGGAAGCTGAGAGGGCTCTTTGTAAAATTAGGTGCAATGGGTATGTAAGGAAGAAGAAAAACAACACTTGATTTGAAAAGACATCCTACAGTACAAGTCGTCTAAAGATGGTGTAAGCAGAGACAACTTTTAGA
Source organism: Lepisma saccharinum (assembly GCA_022664845.1). Classification (NCBI taxonomy): domain Eukaryota; kingdom Metazoa; phylum Arthropoda; class Insecta; order Zygentoma; family Lepismatidae; genus Lepisma; species Lepisma saccharinum. The sequence goes on along the minus strand of JAGDQP010001013.1, from coordinate 73,560 downwards.
GCTATTAAGCACTATAGGTTACTTAGAAATGTTTTGTGGGAGAACAAAAACGCCAGTGAAACGAAAGAAGGGCACGTGCTGAAGATTGACTGGGGGACACCATAGCTGCAAATAAACAACAATAGCAATGATTGATTGTTGATTTAGACAGAAACTAATTTAAAAAAGAAGAGAATGCTCATTTCAGAGTTTGTCGCCAAAATACACAACTGTATAGAACGGTGGGAGGGAAGAAGGAGAGATGAAAAAGAGAGATGTTGTTTTATATATATATATATATATATATATATATATATATATATATATATATATAAGCTCAACTACCGTTGAGAACCGATAGATGCCATCCTGTTTTGTTTTTAGAGACTACAGGCAGATAGGTAATGCGGTTACTTAAGCAAGAGTACAAATTGACGACAAGTACATACTTCGTGTAAAAAAAATCATGTAGTTGTTGTTTGTGAAGATATGTACGTATACATGCGAACGTGTCATATTAATAACTGTTCAATACTGTAAGTTGATCCCAAATCCTTGTATCGGTGAGGATATAGACTGATAAAATTCGGTTATGCAGCGTAAGTCGGATGCTCTTCCAATAATGGAACTGTACACTCATATATATTTTGCATGAAGAACTACTGAAATTCGTATACGAATGTTAATATATGAAATGAACAAGTTGACTGGAAGTATGTTATGTTGTCTGCCAGGTTAGAAATGACCGAGGGCCCCTGGGATCGCATAAAACAGTTATGAAATAGCGCGAAATATGAGGTTAAAGGCTTTGAAACAAGCCCTAGTAAACGAATATTGTGGAGTTTGTCGATTATTGGAAACAGCTCTAACTTTGCCAGTAACAGATTTGTTTAGACGATGAGGGTCCTTTTATGCAAGGGAAACAAACAGATTCAACGCTGCAAACATGGACTAGAGATTTTACAGTACTGATATGTTGTTTCATAGCTATTGTTCTCGTCAGTGTAACACTGCTGTTTTGTATTTTGTACACATTACAATATGAAAATAATGGATAGCACTCCCTGTCCGCTCAGAGCAGTAAAATGTCATTTGTCATATCGGAAGAATGGTGTCTGGTAGTCAGATTATTTCCTCTGCCCCCTGGTTCATGGTTTCCAAATAAGAATAATAATAAGAAGATGATGACGAATAAGCCAACGCGGACGTAACAAACCTTGGAGTGGAGACATTATGGTGCAATTGTCGAGGTAATAACGCTACGACGAGTGAATATAGTCATCGATCGAACACTAGAGCAACGTTTGTGGCCTACTACAGCCCTACTATATATACCTCTCCTACACTGAAAAAGTCATATAGTATAATATAGGAAAAACAGACTCAAAATATAATGTATAGTTGCTGGTTACAGAATACCCCATCCAAAGAATGACCCACAATCGAGTATGGGTAATTAGGAGCTAGGACCGAAGAAGGAAAACCGTGTTGTGATTACGACATGCATGTAAGATATCGAATATATAGCAATGGCGGAAATACACTCATAATCAATGACGTAGCCTATTAAGTATACAGACAGCAGACTGTATAGTAAATGTACACTTGTTGCATATAAGCGATGTACAGAAAATGCATTAGGTAACTACGGGTAGTTTTATGTAGAGCATGTAGCACACGGACGGGACAGGATACACAGAGCAATGCTGTTTTATAGGAGTACTGTAACATGTAACAAGATAAACAGACATAATGTCAGTCAATAGATACAGCGAATACCAAATTGAAATTTAAATTGATTTATTCATTGCTACGCTACGCATGTGTTAGTGGTAGAGACAGACATACACTGGCGATAACCTAGCTTAATGCACAACATGATTGTATCGATCAGTAAAAAGAAGACTAATAACGGCGTGAATAGCCAACCTATTATCGAAATGCTTGCAAACCTGTGTTCACTCAATAATCACAATAGTTGATTGTGGTAATTTGGGTATTTAACCCGAATATACAGGAATAGCAGCAGCCAACGAAGTCATATAAGACTGAATAGCGTTAATAATTAAATAAAAACGTTAACTATGCAGACTCTTTGGTGTTCGAGATGTACAAACATACTGGAGCCAATTGATTTGGCTTCTATTTCATTGGATAGCTATATTACAAAATTGAAAACAAACCACACACTGTCATTGGTCAAACGTTTCTATAAAGAGACCCATCGCGCGGAGTTCCATCTACAATGGCGGTTTGTGAATGTTCGAGTTTAGATGTGATTGGGAATTGAATTCTGGATGCAATCAACCAATGGAGCCCGACATTTGCTGTGACATGTATCCAGTGCTACGCTGGCATTCACAGAATCTGAAAGTCACGATTGTACCAACCTTTCGATGGAAACTCTGAGAGACGACGTTTTGAAGACGTTAACTTTTTTGATAAATATGATAAACTTTACAATATAATTGTAGACATGCATCCAGATCAAGACATCCCTTTAGGAAGATTTTTAACCACATATGTATAGATGATAGCAAATGACGACGACCTAGGAGCAATATACGACACATTATGGACAAAAGACTATGTATATGGAGCTTAACTTTTGGATTTGAACAGGATTAAAAATCAAAGGTAACAATAGTAATTAAGTAAGGTGTTTATTGTACATTTAACTGATACATTGTTTGAATTAGTAGAAAGTACCTACAGAATATCATAAACAGGTATAAGACAAGGTAGAAAAAAATTTAAATTATACATAATAATGTAATTAAACATAAGAGTGATACAGAAAGTACACTGATACCGATCAAAGTGATATAACCACAAGATACAAGAGTTATTATTTAATCTAAACAAACTAGTACCGAATAATGTAGTATAACTAGCAGGAGACAGTTTTTCGTTCATACAAACAAACTTCTAAAACAACCGCTGCCTAACCACCAGGATACCGTTCTTGTAATGGCATATAAAATATATGAATTGATTCACACAGATTACGACGAATGACTGTTGCCTAACCATCAGGATACAATTCCTGTCGTTGCATATAAACTATTTAAATCGATTTACACAGATTGCGACAAAGGATTGTTGCCTAACCATCAGAATACACCTGTCGTTGCGTGTAAACTATATAGATCGATTTAAACAGATTGCGATAAAGGACTTGCTTAACCATCAGAATACAGTTTGTGTTGTCTCATATAAACAAACAGTTACAAAATCAGTAGTATAACTATGAGGGTACCGCTTTTGTCGTTCATATAAACAAATTAGTACAAAGAAATATTGTCTAACTTGTAGGATATAGATTTTGTCCTTTCTATAAACTAATTAGTACAAAATAATTTGGTATAACTACCGTGTTAAAGTTTGCATTGTATATCAACTAGCTATATTGATTTACACAGATTGATTCAAAATAAAATTATCTATCACTAAAAGACTTCATCGTGTTTGTAAACCAATAGTAAGAAAATAGCATTACTGATGTGTACTACTATTGTAAAGAACAATCATATACCACAGACGGTTCAGTGATAGTAAATGTATGTTAAAAGACAACTGTATACATGTATAATAAATATGTACTACAAAATGAATTTCACGTTATAAATGTTTGTGATTGGTTTGGTTAAACCAGAAACCCGTATGGAACAGTCATATATTGTTCCGTTTCAACTGGATTTAATTTCCGTCGTTTCTGGTTTCGTACAACAGCATGTCGTTTTGTTTGTGGTTTACACACGACACGGTAGTCTGTTCTCGAAGGATATGATTTGGAGTTTGCTTTTATACTTTTGGGTAACCAAATTATGCATAACCTCAAACGTTATTTCCATTCTGTTTCATTGATTCAAGGTCATACATAGAATTTTAATCACATGTTCCAGTTCATCTGTAGCTATTTCCTTTAGCTCAAAAAAGTAATGTCTCGGTCCAGCATCAGTGAATATACGCATTTCCCAGGATGGAGGAAGTTCGTTTTTCAACTGTCCGAGGAAATCACCTAAGGGTAGCAAGATTTGCTCGTCACGACGTCTAACATATGTGATACTATCAGTATCACAATGCAGAAGACATGCTATCCCAACAGTACTCATAGCCTTATACAAATGCAATCGCGCCCATGATAAAATAAAAGCTGCGATAATGACATTGCTGAATTTATGTGGAGTGTGTTCAGGTTCCAAATCACGATATGTTACAAGGAGTTTACTCCCGATAACAATAACATGTTGGATTTCCAAATGGAGAGAACAAGCAATCTCACAAAATTCCTGTGTTGTGATGAAAACCTTTGTTTGTAGAAGGTCACACCTCTGACCCCACTTCCCGAACAATGACTTTCAAAATATCTTTGAAATGTATCGGAGTCCTTCATTTTTGTTGATGTTATCATACTCCAACTGAATTTCCTCATAATCAAAATAATCTCTAACATACAGTTGCCTATCCTCCTGAGTGAGGCAAGTCTTATGAAAACCAGAAGCTTGCTTCATTTTGAGAAACATATTTACATAAGGTCGAAATAATTCCGCTGACATCAAGGTTTCCAAAATGTCGTAGTATGATAAACTACATAACCCTGTTTCAAGGCGGCATGGAACTCCGCCATGCAAAAATTACCTTTGATTGCACGTGTATGGATGCAATCTCCAGTATGTAAGGTCTCCATACAATATCTACAAAGACCAAATAATAGTGTGTTACGGACGTTGTATGATAATATTGGTATGGCCAGCTCAGTAGGAGGTAGAACCTTACAAAAAAACAAGATCGTGAACTTGACTTGTACAGTGTCGTATCAGCCAGACAGTGTATAGTAAAAAATCAGTACCTACATCGTGACAAATGAACGAGCTACACCATTTCCAGCAACGCATTCAAGTATACCTGCGCTGCTATTGAACCAAGTATGTTTCGCAGGGTCCATTAGGATATGAGAAAAATACTAGGTTTATGTGTCCGCCCAAATTTACACCATTTTACTCATATATTGTAGGACTTAAAATCCCAAAATTGAGGGGCCCTATCTCATAAATGAATAAAGGTAGATAAAAACCGACTTCAGATTTAGATTCCTTGAAACTAGCTAGCGTAAAACAATATGTCAAATGGCCCGCTTTCCAATAAAGATTCTGAACCAAATTTGAAAATGGCGGCGTTTAAGATGGCTGCCATGATTCTCATCTCCTGCGTCTGGTAACATAACATCCACGTTACTTCTATGAAATCTTTTGTCTCACTTCACACGTTTATGACATACAAGGTTGTTTCCAGTCTTTTTACTATACAGTATTCGAGTAGATATAGGACAGTTTGGAGAAGAAGATTGAAATTCACAGATGAATGGTCATCCTTTCTGATCTCAGCGTATCACATGCTTCAGGAAAAACTCATTTTCCCACCAAAGGTTTTGTTCGAGCAAAAACATCCCCTTGTTAGAAAACATTGTATGGAAAATATATTTTGTAATTGTCGAGTTAACCAATTAATGTAGATTAAATAAAGTTTTGCCAATTTGCCAGCCAAATAATGTACATATTACAATAAGTATTCCTTTCTGACTAACTTTCCTTTATTTTAAGTTCATTAGCTGAATAAATAATTATATCTACCATTACAAGAGTACCCAGTACAACCTGTTGGTTAAAATCTCAGGTAAGACGTAAATGTTAATGTACAGAGCCACCAAACAAAATAGAATTTTGTTACTAATTTTTATGAATGTCTCAGTTTGTGCTTTAAAATAATAATTAATATGAAGAGATAATTGAGTGGCAACAAAAATCATAACTTTTCAGATTTATTGTAATATCGAAATTAATAAGAAATATAATAATACTACAATGTCTAATTTCATACTATCGAACATAGCGTATTTTTTAAATTTATTTTAGCGTCTTTAGGAAACTGGCTCAGGCCGATTGGATGACGACGATATGAATTAGTGAAATGAAGGAAGTGAGAGGAAACGGGAGAAGGAACATAATAGACTTATGATATACTTATAATAGACTTATAGATTATTATTAACACATTAATGTTAGTAGCATTAAGGTTCACGCAAATATTCGAAAATGAGTAATAAGAAAGCCTATTGTATTTTTCCTTATAAAGAAAGAAAGAAAGAAACATTTATATACAAAAACGTAAATTTGTTGAAAACTTACATATAATAACACTGTGGCAATTCTATTTCCATATTGTACCAGTTGCTCGTTATTCTTCTAAAAGGAATGAAACAGAATGTTATAGAATAGATACAAGTACTAAGAATACAATATGTACAAGCAAACATATTTTTAATAAACTTTAAAAAAAATTAATTGTACATTTTCGGCAACTTATACATGAATTATTCTACAGATACGAGGCAGTATGCATAGGAACGCAGCTTTGTAACGAAACGGTAAATGGTCGTTTATTAATTGTTGCGTGTGCCTCAGTAGTTTCCATCCCACCTTACAGCGAAAAGGCGTTTTTCCTGTACACACAGATTATGTTAGTGTGGGTGAATTAGCATATGGAAGAGTCTTAATTCGCCCAAACACACTGATGCGTGCATGTCTACGTGGTCGAAACAAGGCAGGCGAGCAAAGGACCATCATCAGTTTTTACAGGCCCCTCATCACTGCTGACAGAATCTGTCTGTCCGCCGGAGTGGTGGGACCGCCAAACATACCGCCGGAGTGGTGGGAGTACGCGTATTTGCGGTTGTTTGCTGAGTGGGTTTGCACATGTCCGTGCGAAAGTTTAAAGTGTGTTCGTGGTGGAGTGGAGTTAGCAGTCGCCATGGCCAGCTGAAATATGGACAAAGCTATTCCAACCGTTGCTAGTGCGCACGTGCCCTGTGATAAGTCCTCAACGCCGTGTAAGTATTCGGCACGGTGGGTGGATGAACAGTGCATTTTACGCACCATTGACCAATGGTCAGTGAGAAATAGTTTGTTATGAGAGGTTGTTAAACATGCCGCTCTAGCCAGCGGAACCATGTTTGTTTGGAGCTCCTGGTGCCTATATCTGGATGCGACAACAGAGGAAATTTACATGTTGTTTTCCGATCGTGCTACGGTAACATTACGGGACACCGAGACTGTATCCACGTTGTATAACGTGTATAAGGAAACGCATCCGGGTAGTGGTGATGATTGGGTTGTGCAGCATATGTTGAGGACTCGAATGGATAACTTTCTATATTTACATCTCGCACAGGATATACATGCGATCTTCGCCAGCAACGGGGACTTGTCCATGCATCTTGGTTGGACTAGTGTACTCGTCACAGAACGACGTGGACCGGTACTATTGCATTATTTTTCGCCACATTGTACACGCCCTTCGACTAGTGTTTTGGAGCATTGAAGTCTCATTCTAACGCGGTTAAACAATGTAATCCGACAACTACAACGTGGACCTCTGTGTAATTCCCGTACCTAGCATGTTGCAGTTCCCGAGTTGTCGGGGAGACTTTATAGTGAACAAATGCATGTTGGACACTCGACGTATGTACCTGCAAAACAAGTCCATTTCGTGTACCGAGTACAATTTATAAGATGTGCATAACTGTTCGTCCATCTGGAACATGGGCACTGTGATTGTCCAGCATGTCGAAAGTCATATGACCGATCCTGAACTGTTTGGGAGTATTATTCCAAATTTATTGCACAGGGTCATAACCATATATTAAAGAGACCTTTATTACATGTGGTTCGTCAGTTTCTTAAGGATCCAGAGTGCATTGCCTAATTGAACCCTCTAGTGCTTCAGCAGCAGAACCCATCGGGTTCACGTGTATTAGGCGCAAAACAGTACATTATTGATTTTCAAGGTTTTAAGATTTTCCCTCACGAGTATTTTTATTGATTCGCATCGTCACGCCTCTGAAAAGTGTCAAAGACACCTTTGAACATCTTAATACGTTGTGTGGTTGCGTGTGCTGCGATAGTGATATTACATTGCCTGTTGGCATTGCCATGTGAACGTTCCAATTTAGCTGAAGGGTACCGATATCAAGTGGTTAACAACTAGATTCCTCCAATCGATATAGTGTATCACATATTCGTCATCTTGTTATACAATGTAGTGAGATGGGATCCATTTTTTATTGTAATGGTCATGAAAAGATGGGTTGTGTTACGTAAGATTTACCAACTGGGGAATGTAACCAAACCTTGAAGATCAAGCATGTCCTGCGTTGCGCACATTTCAGTTTAAAGTTGATATTACATATAGTACGTATCAACCAGTGCAAGAGTATGCATGCGCACTGCGAACCTGCATACAGTTACAGTGTTGGATCGCCAAACTAATGCAATACATACATACCCTGCACGTTTGTGCGGTGGTGGCCCGCGGTGGCGCAGTGCGCACCCACCCATACACCTATACTCAAGCATGAAATTCAGTACGCATGCGTAGGAAATTAGGGTGTTAACCCTAGCATGATTCGTATAGTAAACCCACACGAGGAATACTGCCCGTCCATGGCACGTATGGAGATAAACGCTATCAACAACTGCGTGCGTTTCACCGCGAACAATGCCATCTCGCTCGACGACGGTGGTAGTACACCCGTGCTGCCAACCACGTGCTAGTGTACATTGGAAGCTGCAACGGTGGATTGCATACTGTACGTTATACAGGGGTTTGCATTGGCCGAGCTTCTTATGTGTACGTTATGTTCCGGTAGGAAGAACATTATTCAAAAGGTCTTATACGTTGTGGCAAATCCGGTGCATTTTAAACTGTGGTAAGGTGCGTATAGGCAGAAGTGCCCCTCAACCAGCGCCGGATACAGATGGTTTTACATGAACATTGAACTTGAAAAACTTGTACTTGCAAACCTGGAGCAATACCTGGTTCATAACTCGGACTAGTATAAATCATCCATACACAGCGTTAGCGCATTCGGAAGACAGTGGTGAACCACAACACAGTTACACGTAGTGGAATAACCATCAAGGAGGGTGCCAAATACGCGAAAGTGTAAACCGCGGATGAAGCATGTTTCTGTGTGCCGGACTATATTTACTTACAAGGCTCAAGCCACTAGGCTAAAGCTACAAGTCGAACCAGAAGGGTATGTGAAGTGTATTGCATGCCACTATGAATTAAGGAAAGAAGGTGAGGTGTGTAATTGTGGAGATTTTAATGACAGTCACTACGTTCTCCATATAGTTTCAAAACCCGATATGGCATACGAGTTGTATAAACTATTTACGGAAGTGCATCAACGTTCCAGGATCACCTTTAACCAATTCCAGTTAGACCTAGCCCAACAGGTACACCACTATCTGGACGAAGTGCGCGCTATACTTAAGGCAGAGGCAGAACAATCAATGTGAGTACCCCTGCACACGTAGTGTCCAGTGGCATCCGCACTTGTGCTAGTAACATCCACCCTATAAGACGTGTATTAGTGGTTGCGGTCATATTGTACTTTTCGTGCCCACCGAGTCAAGTGACCCTTTACAGGTAAGACGGAGTTCTAACAGTATATCCAGTGCATCTCTTACGTGCGCGTGTAGGTGTGCAACAAACAAGCACAGTATGCCGGTTCAGGTTGTGCCAATGGCAGTAAAGTCCCACGTATCAATTATGTAGTGGTGCAGCAAACGTGTAATCTATATATCGCATGCATTACAGTCAGTCATGCAGATGAACTACACAATGGGAACGGAACTGGGCATGAGGCAGGGCATATAGAAGTGCACTACCTAGCGAATATATGTAGTTTTCAACTGTGTTTGTGTATTAGTGGCGGTGGTGAAAGGTATATGTAATAAATACACATAATCAATGATGGTTTTATTAACCATATTCACAGGACACTTCCATATGTAATACCGTCGTAATAATGTAAAAATTATGGAAACTACTACTATTATAGTCCAAGATGGTGAAGAGTGTATTTGCAGGTCAGAAAACTTACTTGGAAGTTTATTCTTCTCGTGGTTTAATAATGTTTGTAGATTGCCTATAGATTGCTGCAGGTTTTGAAAATTAACGTAAAATTTAATCACAAAGTTTCGGGTAAATTTATCTAGTCCAATTTCAGCTCAATTGTTCGTCTTGTTGGCAAATTTAAATTGACTATTACAATTCGTCCAAATTGGCTTTATGGAATATAGTAATTGCTTGAATTTGCAGGTTTTTTAGAAGTATCCTCTTGTGTTCTTTTTAAATGTAAACCTGTTTTCTTGTTCTCAGGCGAGTGCCTGCCGTAGTGTAAGTAAAAACGTCTTCTAGTGAAGAAAGTTGCGGTCTAACCTGGCAGTTTTTAGTAGAATTTTGAAAAAGTATATCATATAAGCAATCAATTTTCTTAGACCTGCCCTGGTCCTCTATTTTGCAGATAGAAAACAAGTGATGTTTCTTGCATACCGACATACCTATTTCGAATACTGCTGTTTCTGATTTTATACGGAAATGTGTTATTACCATTTTATGATGGGCCGTTTTCGTTAAAAATCCATTGTTAAAAGTTTAATAGACCAGATGGTAACTTGACTTTTTAATATTGCATATCTCTAAAATAATATCTAGATCAGCCAGTACTGGATCAAAGGCTAGTAGAAAACTCTTAGAACTTTGATAGATGATTCCAAGGTCCTCTGATATTAAGGAATTTCATCAAATCGGATGGTTCTTAATTATTTCTGCTGCTAGAGAGAATTTAATTAAACCATTAATTGTGTTTTGTAGCAGACTTTGTAGAATACCATCAAAATGATTTTCCATAATATGAAAATTTTGTACAGTGATTAAAAATCGTTCATTCGAGGTTGTTGTACATAGAAGTTGAAGAATCTCACTATGTACCTGTGATATAGCCTTTTCTACAGAAACTGTGATATTTTCTACTATATGGGTCAGTTGGTATATGTTTTGTTTGGTTGACTGTATTTGATTATTCAAATGTTCATTTTGCTGTTGAATTAACTGCAATTTTAAGTTTGTGTGTTTCATAATCTGCTAATCGTTCATAAGTTTCATAAGTTCGCTAATCCAATGAGAAGTAAAAAAATCATTGGCTTCTCTCGCTTTGCATATTCTATTTTGAAATGGCATGGCTTTGTGATATTTTATCCTAGAATTTTTTCTCACGTTGATGCATAATTTCAATTAATTTTTCGTATATCGCACAGCTATCACTTGGAGGTGGGCCGCCCAGAAGTCTATGTGAAGACGAAATGGAACTAATTCTGCATCTTCCTAATAGGGCTTCTATCTTTCAAATTGATATTCCATATTGTTGTATGACAATTTCTGCGTTGCCATTAAGGAAATGTAGTAAAAAGCATAATAATAAAATAAATGCTGAGTTGTTCATCTCGGTGATTGATCCAGAATATCTTTGGCCTCCCTGCAGCAAGAAAAATAATGATTTTTGTAACAAACGAAAATAATTGTTTCTAGTTTAGTATTGTACAGAATGTTGGTGAAACTGAACAAAGAATACTTGATCCGTATCAGTAATTTTTTAAAAGACCAGTTCATTGATTCTACTAATCGGAAACAAATTGCACCCTCATCATTATATGAACGTGATAGTACCGTGGATGAAGAGCGGTTATTCATCCAGCTCCGCACCCTGTGTCGAAATTATTTAACGGTTTTGACTAATAATTGGGCGACTGTCCATCACATCAAGAGATGGGAAAACAGATAGCGAAGTCTATCCTTTTATATAGATTAGGTATGTATCCAATTGTTTGCTTTTCTTTCCCTTTTCGTTTGCTTTCTTTTTTTATATATATATACTTTTTTAATTTGTCATGTTACGTGTTATCTACTCGTAGTAATGAAAACCGCTACTAGTTAGCGTTTCAATCAGTGTCTTCTTCTCTTGCCCGTTGAACATTGCCATGAGCGAAAACGCATGTTCTCCGTATGTGATCTATGGTTTAGAATGACTTTTTTCGGTTTCTCCTTCTTCCTATATGAACATTTTGCTATGTTGTCTTCTTATTATCCAAAATGGGAGTCAATTTTTTTACTTATCGTCCTCGCGGTAGAATTGTATTCTATCTACCAAGATTTCCTGTACTCTTTTGCGAAAGCCGTTCAGGAAGGCCACCCTATATAAATTTGGGTTCAACTTTTTTAGTAGATTGCATTTATTGATGTAATGCGATGTCCAGGACCCTGGTTTTCCGGGCTTTCTCTTGTAAAAGAATATTTTGACCCTACTGGAAATTCAATTTGTTTATGTACTCTATCATAAAATCTCTTTTGTTTCACAAAGTGCTGGTAGATGTTATTGGCAGCTTCGGCTCTCACTTTTGATAATTCTTCTCTTGGTATTTAGGTTAGAGGGCTTATGTTGAATGCACAGTCTGCTGCAGTTCTTGGATTATATCTAGAAAGTAGGAAAATCAGAGCTTCTTTTGAACTCATTTGTGGATCACTATTGAACGAAAAAGCAGCTTTGTGTAGCATTTTTGGAAAATTGTTCATGTTTTGTTGGATCTTATGTTTAAGTATATTTTGAAGGGAAATGATCGCTTGCTCAACAATGCCTATACGAGCATGATTGTACGCTGGACTATATTTGAGTTCGATATTGTACTTTTGAGCTAGTTCTTTTCTAGCCGAGCTAGTATTGACTGCACGCATATCAAGGTACAAAACTTTCGGCGGGCCATAAAGCATACACATGTCATCTAAAAATGTAGAGATCTAAAGTAATATTTTCCGAAATTTTGGAGTCATTTAGCGGGTCGCACGTTCTATTCCTACGTGGAGAAAGAATATCTTATTGCCACATGGGATTGTACCGCACGTATCGAATGCCATCAACTCGCTAATTTTTTGTACTGGATTATGTAGTAATTCAACGTGTTTCTTGCTTGCGTTCTTCTTAAGTAGCTGGCAGCTTAAACAGTGATTGGTGTAAAATCCAATTAGCTGTTTCATTATAGGAAAATAATACTTTTGCAGACAGTGCTTGTAGACTTTTCCAAATCCAAAATAGCCGCTGATGGGGCTAGCGTGTATCTCCTCAAATAGTTTCTTTGTCAAAGTTTGAGGTATGTATAAAAGGTATATCTGGTCGTGGCGGGGTCTTTTGTACTCTATAAAGAACTTTGTCTTTAATAGTGTATAACTGAGATGCTCTAATTGCTGTAGGTGGTATTGGTTGGAATCCGTTGAGGCCTTTATTACGCCAGAAAAAGAGTCTTTTTCTTGTTCTTTAATTAATGTTTCAGTCGAAATGTTATTTTGAACACAAAAGTTTTCTTCTAATGCATTGGAACGGAATACTAAATCTTGTTCCGAGGTGGATAATATATCAGTAGTTTTTTCCTAATCGCCACGTTTTTGTATTTTCTTCTTCTTTTTTATTTGTTCGTCACCTACATCTTTTTCAATGTCGGCTTTTTGTTCCAGACGGGATATTATGTCCGCAGGTTGATCAATTCCCCGACGGTGCCGAACTTCAAATTGAAAATCGCTTATGTATCACATAATGCGCTGAAACTTCCCTGTCTTGTCAGGCTGGTTATGTAAATTGACTTGATCTTTGTTGTCAGTAGATAAAATAAAGGACTTGGCCATAATAAAGTACTGAAATTTTCTCAACCAATATAAAATCGCAGCTAATTCTTGTGACCATGTACTGCTGTTTCTTTCTGTCTTTGATTAGTGTCTTGAGCAGTATAATACCACCTTCTCTTTGTCTGTTTTAGGATCGTATGTTGCCAATATTCCTCCAACCTGGATCTTACTGCGTATACTCTAATTTCCAGGTTATTATCAAAGTGACTTATATCTGGTGCGTTTAGAATGTCTTGTTTCAATTGCACAAATACTTTTTCCATTTCTTCATTCCAAGAAAATTTAGTCCCTTTAGAGAGAGTCGCTTGTAGAGGGTCGATCTTTTCGGTGTATCGGTCTATATGATTTCTTGTAAACGATCAAATTCCTAAAAATGATCGTAATTGTCGTTGAGTTTTTGGTCTTCCAAATTCTTGTATCTCTTTGGCAATTTTCGTAGAAATTATAATTTTCTCCCCACTTACTTTAAGTGCTAGTACATTTAATTCAGAATAAAATAAGTGGCATTTTTAATCATAAATTTCTTAACCCATATTTATCACGTAATGACTGTAACAAATGAACATAAATAAAAGCTGATTGCTGTTTTTCTTCCAAGTTCTTGACTTGTACAGGAAGGAAAAATAGCTCTAAGCTGGTATTGTTATGTGTTTGGAAGATATTACGTCAGCAGAAATATGTTCTATCACATGGTTTATGACAGCTTGCGAAATTGAAGTCTCTCCACTTCCTTCATATGGTAATATCGGCTTCCTGGGTATCTTATAGATAGAAAAAATGTTTTTATCCATATCCAATTTTGCCTGCAGCCTTTTGAGTAGACCTTGACCAATAATAGGTCCTATGTTTTATTGTTCAATTACTCTAAAATAACGTGAGTATGAGGTGTTCTCAATTTTGAATTTAATTAATACAATAAAGTTCATTTGGACAATCTTCCCTACAATACCGCGCACATTTCTGACATGAGGTATCAATGTTCAGTTTCATGAGATTTGAGTCCTGGACCATATGTAAATTGTGCTTGCTGTGTCTATGATTGTAGGTTTAATTTCGTCACCTATGCGTACATTAATCATAGATTTATTTTCTTCAGTGTTATACTTCACTAATTCCCTATTTTTGGTAGCTGTCAATTGCCCATAAAATGATGAATCAGCTGTGGCAGGTCCTTTTCGTGAAAGTTCATCCTTCTTGTTTGTTCCTGACTGCGTCCGCGGGCCCACTTGTGATTGGGTCCGGGCGATGTGTTTAGTTTTCTGAATTGGTGTCCTTCTTTTCTCTGTGCCAGCAAATCTGAGCAGAATGTCCTCTCTTAAAACATACGGCACATACTGAAACAGTGCCAGGTTCACTTTGATTTTTCTCCCCATCTTTTTTGTTATTTTGTGTTCCATTTTTATTTCCTTCCTTGCCATTATAATACTTTTTGTTCCCGTTCCTTTATTCCTGCTTCTGGATAGTATTATTTTTAATCACCATCAGAGAAAATTCTGCTAGTTTATTAGTGATGCTGTCCAAATTATTTTGTGGTTGGTTGGTCTGAGTTGGAGCAGGATTGACTTGTTGTATCTGATAGGTTGAAGTGCAAATGTTGAAGTGTCAATAATGTTCTTGACGCTGACCAGGGGATACAGGTTGGTTACCATACCAAGCTACGATGTGAGGTTTTGGGCATGGTTTGGTTATTTTGAGATCTCGTTGGTTGGTATATAGTTATCTCTTGAAGTAGTTCTGGTTTTGGCCATGGTAGTATATTTCTTACATTTGACGATAACTGGTAGGGAAATATTGATTGTTGGCTATTAGGATGAGAAATTTGGCTATTTTGGTCTTAGCCGAATGATTTTTGGAAGTCTGTCTAGGGATACACTAGTCCCAGGTTGTACATGGAATTTTGGAAAGTTGTATTCTGTCCCTCTATCTGCCGAACCGTATGATTGAGTAATGGAGAAGTTCTTGTAGTCTGACTTTGTTAGGCTTGGTCCACCATCGCTAACAAGGCTTGAAACCTTTTCATAAATTCTCGTTTTTTTTAAATAAATTCATTGATGCTTCCAGTATATGCAAAAGTTTTTGTAGATAACTTACAGATGTGTAGTTTTCTACCACCTGACCTCGTATTTACTGGCATTTACCCATAAAAATGCTTGTGACCGAATTGTTTGATGTCTATTTAAACCTAACCTAACACATTCCCTAACAATATTAACCATGTAAATGTCAAACAGTGATTTTAAGAACAAAACATAGTTGCTTGACACGATAAAATATTATTGGCATTCTGGGCTTTTTTGTGCTCTTTGCGCACTTTTTATTCTCTCCAACCATTTAAATGTGGAGTCAACGCTTATCATCACGTAATGTTCATTTTATTTTGATCGGTAGAGACAACAATAATCAGGACAATGACACCAGTAACAGAGCAAACTGCTTGTCAGGTAGTTGTACCAGTTACATAGCAAACTGCGTACGGATGAAGTTAGGTTTATAGGTGAGAGTGCACACCAGACACTTACCCAACTAGAGCAGCTGACCACCCGGGGATTGAGTGATACCTCTTGCCTTGCGCTGGTCCCTTTTATAGGTGTTAGTAGGGGTTGGTTCTTCTTGCTTCTACATTGATTCCAGTTCCCCCTGTCTTCTGTTATCGGCTCCATCTGGTGCTAGTTTGTGGAGTTGACAGTCTTTTGCTGCTATGTGTGTCACTACATGTTTACACTCTGATACACATGTTTGTCCTATAAACATGTTTGTTTATTTCCATAATGTCCACGTGCTCATAATACACGCGTATCATCTCAATACTATTTACGTAATTTGTATTTATTTACCAGGTTCGTCGAAGGTCTATTGTAGCATTAGGTATTGTTATAGCATTAATAAAAATTTATTCTGTGCATTACTTCGTATTTTAGTTAATTCCTTGTATTTGCACTTTTTGAGCTATACATCCTGTATATTCAGTAACCACATACTTGAGATATTAGTAAAACGTTATTCTTGAATACTTTACTACCCATCATATGTGTTATTGGACTATTTCTGAATGATGTACACCAATTGAATGAATCTAACGTAATGAAAAGGGTTCAATCACTGTATACGATACTTTTATCTTGCACTTGCGCCAATTAGGAAAACCCTCCAAGGAAATTTTTGTCAATTCAAACTCGAAACGTAAGAAATCGTGAAAGAAATGGAAAGAAAACATCCCAGTTCCATTCATTAGAACCTTAATATGCACCCAGAGCCATTCCGAGTAAGAGACGAGATGACAGAGTGAATTAAAAGGAAAAACTTTTCTGCCCTTATATTTTCTTGATTCTTTTATGTTTTTAAATTATATTGTAACAACAGTAGTCTTCGGTGCACTTTGGTACACGCTAGTTCGGATGCTGGACCAGCGGTAGAATGTCTAAGATCTTAGAACACAAAGGTAAATGAACAGCTATCGTCCGTATAAAATGATATTATCAATGACTTTAATCACGGTACACTGGTTTTTAAGTGATGAAGTGGACGAGAGGTATTGTCGCAAAATTCATGATTCGCCAAAAGAAGACAAATTAAAAAACGTAACGTGTGCGTGTATAATAAATGATTGTGACAACTCTTCCGTGAATGGGATAAGAAAAAGAATTTCGTGGCTTTCTCAGTAATTGTAATTTAGTCGAATCCTTGAAAAGTCACGAGAAATGCAGAAGTAACCTAACCCACTCAAACTTCGTTCTTACGGAGAACGAGCCACACAAAATATTCAAGTAAATGGAGTGGGGAAAAAAAGGTTGAAGGAAAGAATAAATGAAGAACTGGGGCATGTTAAAAGGTAACCACGAAGTCTTTACAGTCGAAAAAACAACTTTGACGATGAAAAATCGCTACCATGGTCTTGTATATAGAAGAAGAAAGATATTTGATCTGAAAAGACAGCCTGCCCTCCAGCTCGTTTGGGTAACAGCGGTGTGATATAAAGAAACTGGGTGGGGGGGGTTGGGAAATATGAGTCATGAGTGTGTGTGTCTGTGCGTGTGTGACGTTGCTAATACTTTCAAATATTTTACTGGAGAAAGTAAATTAAATTAAACAGAAGATAGGCACGTGCGGAGGATGTAATGTGCATGGAAGCTGCTAATTGACGATGCTTGCGATGCTCAGTTATCGTCATAGGCACAAAATATTTATTTTAAAATAGAACATCCATTGCTGAGTCCTTCATCAAAATACTCAACTCTATAGAATGGGAAGAGCCTGAGAAAGAGAGAGAGCGAAGAGAGGGAAGAAAGAGGTGGAAAATAATATTCGGTTAACTTCGAACGATAGCCAATAGGAAACAGCCTCCACCTGTTGTTCTGATCCAACAACCATTTGATACAAATGAAGAGTAAAAACTCGGTATAAAGAAGAACTGTGCTTTTACTGTTAAAAGAGATATGTGTGTATTTATTTGGAAGAATGTGTCATATTATTAACGTTTTAATACTGTATGTTGTTCCTAAAACCTAGGAATGTTGAGGACATTGACTGATGATATCGAGTAAAGGAAGGTAAGTGGATGACGATTCAATATTCAACCTGTACAGTTATATATATGTTATAAATATTATCTACTTACAGTTGTATATGGTTGTCAATATACTGAAATTATGGCAAGACTGGAAGGGTATTAATTAGCGTGTTGTTGAGCTTGCTTTAACTGGGCGGGGTGTCATGGATCAGCTTGGAACAGTATTGAAATAACGTGACATGGGAAGTTAAATGCATTTAAACAAACCTTAGGAAGAATTGGCTTTAAGAAATGACGTTTGAGGAGTGTGCCAATTGTTCGAGACTGAACTGACTCTGCTTGTAACAGGATTGTCGAAATATGTATTCCGTTGATGCATGGTAAACATACAGACTGATCTCTGCCAACATGGAGTAGAGACTGTACAGGTCTGATGTTGTCTTTTGTAGCTATTTTCTCCGTCAGTGTGGCATAGCTGCTTTCGCATGTACAGTATACAATAGGAACATACTGTTGGCAATCGCTGTACAACCAGAGCAGTGAAATGACAGCTGCTCTATTGCAAAATGGTGTCCAGTAAACAGAATACTACTTCTGCCTCTGGTCTGAGGTTCTTTAAGTAATAATAATAATAATAGTAAAAAACAGAAGAAGAAGAAGCAGGCGACGTATGCAATGTTGGGATAAGGAACTATTTTGCAACCATTACATGTTAATATCGCTATGATGCGTCAATATAGTTATAGATCGAATGTCGTGAACAACAGAGATGCCTTTTGTGGTACAGCCATATTGTTGGAACATGAACTGGAACTGATTATTGTAACTAGGTACTAGGATCGCAGATGAGACACTGTATTTGAATACGACGTTTCAGTCACGTATAGTATATGTATTTGTTTCGATAATACGCTCCTATGTGATTAACTGGGTTATTAAGTATACAGAAAACAGACGTTACACTAATAATACACTTCTTGGATATAAGAGACTTCCAATTGATGAATCAATTAAATGTGCGCGGTCCCCTGTAGAATATTAGCACGTAGAGGGAACAAGATTCAGGAAATAACACGGTAATCGTGCTTTTATAGAATGAATCCTGTAACATAAAACAAGATAAACAGGGGTAATGGCGTGCAATGACTGTAGCGAGTAGCAAGTTATCAATTGATCTAGTCTAATTGTTTGTCAGGCAACGCTTTTTTAGTAGCCGGTTCGGACATAAACTGGAGACAACATAGCTTAAAGAAGAAAATGCTGCACTGATAGGATACAGATCAGTAAAAGGAATAGCACTGACAGCCGTGCTAGCCAGCTTATTACCGATATGGTACAAAATTCGAATCAGTTACTATCACAGTTGGTTGTGGTAAATAACATTTTCTGCTGACTGTCCAGAAATAACACTAGTCAATGAAGTCAATTAAGGACGGATAGCACTATGAAGTAAATTAATACGTTATTTAACGAAAAACTTTGGTCGTTTAATCGTTAAGACTTCCTTAAATGAATTATTTTTGAGCTGATTGTATTGGCTAAATAAAGTACACAATTGAAATGAAGCAGCACACTGTGATTGGTTAACAAATTATATTAAGATACTCTTCAACGGAAATGAAACCCAGTGCCAGGTACAGGGGCAGATTGTGGATGCCCGTTTTTGGAGGTGAGTGAGAATTGTATTTTGAATACTATAAACCGTTGAACCACGACATTTGATGGGTCATGCATAGAGTGCTACTTAGCCGTTCCTTTGGAATCCGAATATCATGATTCAATTAACCTTACGATGGAATCTCTGAAAGACGAACTTTTGGAGACGTTGGCTTATCCTGGAAAATGTGGTAAATTTTATGAAATATACGTAGACATGCTTCCAGATAAGGACATTCCAATAGGGAAGTTCATGAAAACATATTACGAGATATTGACAGATGAAGACTACATAGACGCAAGATACGTTTGGGTATGGAGAAATGACTTAGTGCATGGTGCTTCAGCCTTGACTTTGGGACATGGTTAAAATAAACAGCAAAGGTTCGTTTGAAGAAAGAAAGATGTTCTACTCTACACTAAGCTTATACAGTTTTTAGTTATATCATTACATGGAGCACTACAGAATATCATAAATATTTACAAGGCAAGGTATAAACACAGTTAAACTCTACAAAACACTGTAAATACAAGTAAGATTGATAAGAGGGTAACTGATACAAGGTAAAGTTGTCTAACTTCCAGGATATATTTTTCTGTTGTTCAATATAAATGAAGTGGTACAAATGGAGGTAGTATAACCGCTAGTACACATTTTATGTCGTTTCATATAAACATATTCGTTTGAAGAATGTTGTCTAACCACCAGGATACTCTTTATTGCTGTTTTAGAGAAACAATTTGATACAAAGAAATGTAGCACAACTACCAGGACAGATTGTGTCGCGTTGCATATATATACTATCTAGATTGGACTACACAGAATGATACCAAAGGAAGTTGTCTAACCTGCAGGATGTAAGGCAACGATTGCAAAACGACGTTGAAAGCCAACTGTATATAATAAATATGTACTATAAAACTAACTTCATATTTTTACATGTCTGTTGATTTTCTTAACTACTACTTGTACGAAAGCCATATGGAATAGTTAAATACTGTTTACTACCGCATGGATTTAATTTTCGTCGCTTGTGCTGCTGTACAACAGCATGTCTTTTTGTTTGTGGTTTACACACGACAGGCTAGTCACTTTTTCGAACAATATGATTGGGAGTCAAGATTCATTTACCTTTGTAATTTTGCATTACTAAATTATACATATACTCAAATGTTATTACTTTATGTGTTCGATGACTCAATGTACCTCGAATTTTTATCACATTTTCAAGTTTACCTTTAGATATTTACTTTAGCTCAACGTGTAGTGTTTAGGACTAGCTCCAGCGAATACACGCATTACACTAACTGGAGGAATTTCATGTTTCAACTGACCAAGGTAATCACCTATAGGTAGCAAAGGTTGCTCGTTATAACGTCTTACATGTATAATACACTCCGTATTTTACAATACAGAAGGCATAATATAAAAACGCTACTCATAGTCTTATACAAACACAATCGCGCCGACCATGAAATAAAGGTGGTAATAACAACATGGGTGAATGAATAGGGAGTGTTTTCGTTTTCCAGATCACGATATGATACAGGAAGTTTACTGCCGATAAGATTAACATGCTGGATTTCAGGTGGGGAGAATAGGCAATTTCATTAAATTCCTTGTAGTGGGAACATTTGTTTTCGGAATGTCATACCTCTGATCCCACTTTCCGAACAACGAGTTTAAAAATACCTTTGAAATTTATCTTTGTCCCTCATTATTGTTGATGTTATCATACTCCAGCTGATTTCCCTCATGATGTAAATAATATCTAATATACTGTTACCTATCCTCGGAAGCTTACTATTTCGTTTTGAGAATCATATTTACATAGGATCGAAATAAGTCTACTGACATCTCCGTTTCCCATATTTCGTAAGTATGAAGAACCACATAACCATTCATCAATGAGATATGGAGTTCTGAAGTACAAGAAAACACTTCTGATGGCACGTTGTTCGTCTATATGAGTACAATATTCAGTATATAATGTCTCCATACAGGATCTACAAAGACCAAATAATAGTCTGTAATGGGCCTTGTATGGTAAAATGGGAATGGCTAGAACATTAGGAGGTAAAACTTTACAAAAGACAAGACCGTGAACTTTCCTTGGATCAGGAATGTCCGACCCTTTATTAATGGATACGGATCCAAACAAAAATGGTTTGGTAGCCATAACCCATGGATATAGCGATGTAAAGTCTGCGTACTCTAGTGTTTCTGATTCAGAGCATTCGTAAAGGCTTGAAAACACTCAGTACGACCATCTTTAAAGGCAACTTTTAATAAGAAGTGCTTCTTTAATATTGATCGTGAAGATATGTTTGAATTACCTGAGAAGTTTTCACTTCTTTGTGCCACTGATATTCCCATATGGATACAACCTTGTTTTCGCATGTATTTCCTAAAAACTTCTTTCTTGCCATGGTTTCGGCATAACGGCTATTTAGACTACTATTTAGATGTCTTACACATCCGTGTCCATGATAGTATCAGACATTACATTCGTAAGCTGTACGCTTATTTTCATTATAGTCATCTAATTTGAAATGTTTAAATTGAGCTTCACCACCTCGCTCATAGCTTGACAGCTTAACATTATGTTTAAACGTCATGTAGGGAAGCCACGGTTTAGCTTACTTTATCTGTAATGTCCCAGATTAAAATCCTAAGTGTGGCATAATTGAGGTGGTATTGTCTTTGAGATAACATGACCGAAAACACAGCATTGCACCAGCAGATATGGTTGAGATATGAAGAAAACATTGAAGCCTATCCGTTTTTCTTGAAAGAAATTAGAAAACAGAATGAGTACCTAAGTTAACATACGTACGTCATTTTGATTATATTGTAACAATTCGTGCTGGAAATCGAATGTCTTTTTACTTGTGAGACATTCCTTATTCCATTTAGCTGCCTCCTTGTCGGATTTGCTCCCAATATCGTAATAGTCCAGTTTTGGATACGGACCTACATAGTTTTGGTTGAGGGTGATATTGAAAAAATGTGGAAAATCCCCCTACTTGAGAGAATCATCTAGGCCTAGCGTTTCTGTTAAATCAGCTAATCGAGCCCGAATAAACAGGAACGTGTCTCTAAATATAATATTATCCCATAATTTTAATTCCATGGGTAATTAATTCCGTTGCTAATTGCTGATGTTCCAGTAATTCACGTGCAACAAATAAATTGTCGAATTCGTGTGCATTATGTATCAGAGCTACCTTTTTGGTAAACTTGGGACCTTGTTGTAACACATGTGCAATGAATGTCTCCATAATATAACATGCAAGATTGTGATTGAGGTCATTATAACCACAAACATTGGATCCATAGTTGTCTTCGTGAATATCTTTGTATTGATAATAACGATACGTTACACAAATTAAAATAGCCTGTAATTCATGTTCATCTTGTCGTTTGCACCTAACCGCACAGCCTAGATATCGAAAACAATATCTAAAAATATCTACCCGTTTAGGATAGGTTGGTTTGGCGTAGCACACATGTGTTTCATTTACATACTCCAAACACATAGTACAGAAATGTCAACTGCAAACATGTTTCGATATTCTAATATGACAATCAGATTTTACACCACACTGAACACATATCTGAACATGATTACATAAAGATTTCCGTTTTGCTTTTGTTATATGTCTGTCAAAACTCAGCTGATTCCCAAATGTACGATTACACATGTCGCAATGCCGTTTAGTTTTAACAGTACTTTCTGTATCAGCATGATAGTCTCACATTGACTACAAACATGCGGACATGTATAAAACCACCGTTCTGTATAGGGATTGAGGCAATAATAACAATACCCCCTACTTCCTGAGAATGCAGAAACCATCTTAATAACATCCAAGTAGTTATTTTCGTACCTTAAGCCTAAATAACGCCCACCCAATTCTCCAGCGTTACTTTCGCGCAACCCTGTAAGGTGTCGCTACTACGACAATCCTTTGTTGCTAAGCTTCGGAGAGAAGCAGCAGAAGGAAATTGCTGGCTCTCAAATGACTCGTGCTCGCTCTTTATCTTCTGCCGGAGGGAGTGGAAGAGAAAGAAAAAAATGTGAGTTCGTTGCTTCGCCCTCCGTCTTTGTGTTACATATCATCCATTGATTGAACTGATTTGCAAACACACAACGAGTTTGAGAGTTCTAGCTCCCCACCAAGAGCACTTTTGAGAAACCATGAAGGTAACCGGTTAGCACCTCAAACAGAAAACAGTGGTCAATAAGTGGCGACTTTGAACCAGCAATACTACTTGATTATTGGGGCTGTTTACCATTTATGTACTATAGTATTGTGTTCATATAACCATTTTCTGGTTCCCCACCGTAACCTCGACAAGAGTTAGATTAGATGACAGTACCGTGGTAGGTTGAACATCAGCGTCTTCAGTAAAAGCAGTTTAAATTCAATTCGTGGTAGATAAATGGTTTCACTCGCTGCCAGTGATTCTGCCAGGCCCTCCCCTGTCGTGGAATTTGAATTTTATTTATGGCCTTGAGGCATCTAAGGCTCAGGCCGGGATAGGGGAGGGGAAAGGATTCGGGAAAGTGTCGGTCAGGGCGTATATTGAAGGGGCCATCCTGGCATTTGCCTGATGAGACTTGGTAAAATCCCTTTAAAAACCTGTCAGGATGGGTATTCAACCTGTCATTGACTACCCAAATGCTACGCCAACGCTCTGACGGCGGCTTGATCCCTGTGGTGAGGTGTCATTACCCAAATTATCAAGCGCACCCCCAACTTTGGTAAAAATCGGTAGAAATTGTGCAAAATTCTACTTACACCCACCCAGAGGCGGCTCTAGCCTTTACGGGGCCATGGGCAATGACTCATCTTGGGGCCATACGAAATCACAATAACCAAAATCCCCAATATATGTACAATTGTACATACATAGATACAATTGTGTGTGTTTATTTGAGTGAAAAAATTATTTTCTTTACCGCAAAGCCTCACTTCGGGTGAATGTGATCCAGAAGAATTTTTATATTGGAAATTCAGATATTGATTAACAAGAAATAAAGTTGATGTAATGAAATACAGTATCGTATAATACGGAATCCGAAAATTACCTCTAACTAAACAAGTACAGCTTTACAATAGTAAGGCAAGTATATTTATAGTGGTTAAAGGCTAATTCTTTAATTTTCTTGTTCCTAAAATCTTCAATCAAATCGCTATAATCTAGAGTAGCCGCAACGTCGTATTGTATAGATAGAAGAGTGAGAGCAGACTACTGGTCTTGAGTCATGGTGTTCCTTAGATAGGTCTTGATAAGCTTCAGCTTAAAAAAGACCCCCTTGGCAGACGCAACAATAACGGGAATTGTGGGTATTATTCTTAGTGCAATATAATTATTGTTCGGGTAGATTTCGCTGCACTTCTTTCCACACACACAAATCGGAGAACTCCTAAAATGTGGCATCTACTCAATCAACTATGATCAACAAATTTCAGTTTGAAAATAAACAAATAGCAGTAAACAAACACTAAGATTGATTATTTACTTATATATGATAAAGAACTTGAACTGCAGTATTTTAGGTGACTGCAAACACCAGGCAGGCAAAACTACTAATTGTAGGCAGCGCGGGGCTTCTCTCCCTAGGCAATTGTCCGATTCGACCGTACCAAAGACCGATTCGTACCGATTCGCCCGCCCCTACTGCACCCACCCAATTTTGACATTACACCTGCACCAACTGAAAATCCTGGCAGAATCGCTGTTTGTCGCCATGTGACTGAGAGTTCTCGCCTTCATTTCCAACAGGGAACATAGTGAGTAGCAACTCAATTTCTAGGTCCAGTCATCTCTATCCGATGGAAGGCAATGGCAAACGATTCCCTCACCTTGCATAGGGACCTCCGGACGGCGTTATACCTGTCTCCGAGCACAACACCAATCATTATAATCATCATCGTTATCGTTTTTAAATAATTTACTTTGCAGCATAAGAGTAGGCACAGTGCGGTCTCATCGCTTAGTCACTACAACCTTTCTACTGACGTTTGAAGAGTTTCCGTGAGGATGCTCTACAGCAGAACTCGATTGATTGAATTGTTATTAATGTTCCATACAGACTGATTAGCTTGTAAGGACGAACTCTTTGGTAAAGTGGGCTCCGGAATACTCCATTCAAGAGATCATGGACGAAATTGACTACGCGCACAGAAAGCAAGCTCGCTAACATCTCGCTCAGCTTGAAATCATCGAACTTACGTGTCTTTGCAGTGCCGATACGATAACAAATGAATCTCAGGGAGTTCGTGTTGGTTTCAGTTAAAAAATAGAAGTAGAATTAAATTTATTTCTGCACATCCGTCACAGAAACGGTAAATAATATAAGGTCCTCAGCAAAATTAATTATTTGTAAAATAAACATGCATTTTCTCTATCTTTTATCTAATATTAGAACAAAAATCAATTATGTTTTACCACTACTAGCTACATAAACCTCAATATTTTCTGATTTATCAAATAGATCCGAATAAGACTACATATTTAAAAAATATATTAGAAAAGTAAACCTAATACGGACTTCCTGTCTTGCCACCTAAATCTAAATTCATCTAAACACGAATTGGTCACTTCTAAGTATATAAATTTGACAATTTTACACTAAATCAGGACTTCTGAAACTATGACACGCCGCACGCGTACCAGTACTGGTGTGCGAACCTTTTCATATTGGCACGTGAGTTTGGTGAAAAAAATAAAATGTAAACATATAACTGACCGAACATATTGGCATTGATTGAACGAGGAATTATCATAGGCTTACTATTTGATTTCTGCAGCCCAGAATAAAAACAGTTGCAACACATCTTTTCCATAAGTTTACTCCCATACTTAAAACAATTACTTTTAAATTTACTTACTTAAAATATTGCACAGATGTGTTTCAAACATAAGTACACAACAAAACTTAATAAATAATACACCAATTATATTGTCTATTATTTTTGATATTGTTATTTCAATGTATTATTTAAGGTACTATCCCAGCATTAGCTTAGTGTGAATGGGTAACCAGAAAAAAAACAGTCAAGCTGCTCTGCAGCGGGAATTCATTCCAAGACCTCCTGATTGCAAGGCAAAACGCTAACGAATGTTCTAACTCGTTGGTATACTGGCAATGGCAACATAATGCTCAACTGGCAATATAATCCCACAATATTAGCATTGAAATTTCAGTAATATTACGTGGTGGAACGGAGAAAGTACGAATTTAGGTCTAAACATTTTAGTACCTATCCACTAAACAATACGCATACAGTGTAAACAGTCTATCAACCAGCTAGTAGTAGATCCATTCACATCGGAAAAAATGAACAAAGCAATGTCAAATATTGCACGATCGTTTAGTGGTCTTCTTGTAGAAAGATAATTCTGAAGTCCTAATCATATTTTACCAGTTACCACTTAACAATTGCCATTTCTGCTTAAGGAAACGTAGGGTAAGGTATGGTAATCTGGTGATATTTTTATATTAAACGATTTTTTTATAAGGAAACTAACAAAACATTTCTGATAATCTATATTCATATATTGGAACCATCTTTCCAGTCAATGTTTTCCATTAGCTTAGTAAGATACAAAAAACACAGAGTAATTAACAAAACAATGAAAACAACACTAAAGAGTAAGGTTATTTGGTGATACTGGTAGGTTATTTGGTGATATTATGAATTATTAATTAGAACTACCCTTAACCAAATGTGTATGAAACAAATGTATCAAACATTTTTTTTACAAGAGTTTTCATACACAAACGTGGTTATGTCCTCGTCAATGTCATGTACGCAACTTGACAATTTTCATGAAATGGGTGCATGGAAAAGCTGCACTCAATTCAGCTTGCACCTGCCTTGCTTTCGACATCTTGTGAATACCAAATTCTACATTTCGTATACATCAAAGTATCATAATGCTTGTCAGAACAAGTGACGTTCGCTTTCGAAAGTGCTGGAGAATATTTATCTGTTTTTCACAGGTTTAAAATTGACTAAAACACAATGGTTGCTAAAATGCTGATGGAGTTTTAAACTTTTCTGCCCTTGAAAATATATTACAGATCTTTGTGCACAGATTGGCACAGAAAATAAACATTAAAGCATTTTCCATGGATTACACTTAATATTAACGTACCCGTAAATTACAATACAAATCTTTTACTTTTCTTCCAATTACTGATCTTTGCAACAGAGAGAAAGACATGGCACAGATAGTGTATTGAAAATAGATGGCATGCCATAAAGGTTAAATGCTTAGTGTTAGCTTCGAAACGGAACGGACTTTTCGACGACAGGTCTCAGGAGAATTATCATCAAATAACCTTTCCTAAATTCTTACCCCACAATACTTTCCAAAATTGAACAAAAAATGATCAAATTAAGAATTTAGAAAAGGCAATGCTCGTAAGAAGTATTTAGATAAACATGAGGCCCTCTAGGCCCATGTGAGGTTAAAAACTCCGGCGAATGACTTGTGTGCCTATACATTGGGTCAACCCTGCCCCTGTACTTACCATTTATACATAGGTTATTGATTTATTGATTTTATGAGTATTCAGGCAGCTATGGTCTAAACCGTCAGACGTTTTATGGGTGATGTTCCTCGGTGAGCACTCTTTCTAGACAAAAATTGGGAAGTTAGCGAGAGGCCAGGACCTGAGTTTAGGTATCAACCAGACACTTGTCTGGAGGAATTGAGAAAATCTCTTGAAAACCTCAATCAAGATGGTCGGTAGCAAGATTCTAATCCACTTCGTTCCAGGTACTGATTCGCAGTCCAGTCAATCACTGGACATCCGCTGGGTGAAAGATCTCTAACAAGTTGCCCAAAGTGTTGTTACCGCCCATAAAATTCATTTTATCTTAACTAACAAGTTGTTTTCATCGCTCATATAAATTCTACAATTTAAAATTAAAACCATATTTGTTTAATATCGATTAAAGTGACATTGTAATAAATATAAAATACTGAAGTGAATATATTCGTTCCCAGTAAAATTGCCTGCTGTACTTTAGTTAGATACATTGAAATAAGTGCCGGATATCACAAGAAGTTTCTTCTCAATAATGCGTAGATGCTGGAGAAGGTACATTAGTTATTTGAAAAGAGAAGTGATCACGTTCTCGATTAAAGAACACGTATACATTAAACATAACGTTAAATTTGCCATCGCACACTGATATTTCTGTGACCCGCACTTACACTTTAATGTACTTAAAACTCTATGAAACTATTGGCGAGAGAATATCTCGTTTAATAAGGGAATGTTTGAAGTTTTATTTTCATTTTCAGGTTATATGTCCTAACGGCATATAAGAAGAAAAATACAGCCAGCCTCACATACTGACATGCTTATGCAACAGAGTTTTAATTACGAGTATAATGCTTTCCAGGTCGTTTGCAAGACTAGGAAGAAATGTGTCATTCATGTCAATATATAAAAGAAAAAAAGCTTAATATGAGTGTATTAAAATTTTTGCCTTTCTACATTTTTAGTTGTATAACTCATAATTAAAATGAATTAAAATCGTAGCTGTTTTAAAATTTTTAAATAATTTAATCCATCAATAGATGCTCAGTATGTAACAGTGGATTTCGGCACCCGACTGCATTACAAACAGCCCAGAAACCTGGATATCAGCCACCCTGTATCACCGGAGATGGCGCTGATAGATAGTTAATTTCATTTTTTTAAAAAAACTTTCTACTTTCTGAACGTATATTTTTGAAATATTTAATTGTAATCTTTTGTACTAGATAATTTGGCATGTTTTCGGTATATGGCATCTACTTCCTTTATGGCTCTCAAGATTCTAGTTATTTCAATTTTCCTGCTAGGTTAGGTTAGAGTAGGTTAAATTAGGTTAGGCCAGGTCAGGTTTGGTTCGGTTAGCGCACACCTTCCACAGTCGGATGACGTATAGCTACCGAACTTAATCCAATAATTTTATGTTATCTTTTTATAAACAACACATATAATCATTGTTACCAAATTGTAACTCATAAAACGTTAACGTCTTTTTGTACGATATCACAGACAATGGTTGCAATGAACATAAGAACCTGAAAACCTACAACCCATTGCTTCATTAAGTGGCGTTTTCCCCGTTTTTCCATTTGGCGCAGGGTGCTTGTTGAAACCTAATCTCCATCCTAAGCATTGGGGTGTTCTTCGTTGATCTCCCTGCTTAGAGGACTTTCCTTCTTGGAACAGAATCTTCCAATACGATAGTTTGAGGAATTTCTTCTCTTCATTAGCGGCAACCGCTGTAGCTTTAATCGTAATTACGAGAGGAGTTCAGGATTTTCGAATCAGAGGACTTAAAGTATCTTATAAAAGCCGAATCAAAGCGAGAGAAACGAATCCAAGGACCGTTATATCTTCAACCCAGATGCGTCAACAGGCAGTTAAGAGACTATGTACTACCGGGTATTACGATTGGTTTTCCTGAACCCGAAAAGATACGTCGCCCGAACAGTGAGGTTGCGCATACGATTACAACTATGCATTGGTTAGGTTCAACTAATGACTTCATAAACTATTTTTAGTAAATATACATCGTAGCTTATATTCTACAAGGGAAGCAAACTCCTGCTTTCGCGCTCCTTCAAATGAGCCCAAATATGTACAACACCCCCTCCTCATCTTCATTTGACGACCCAGTCCGGGAAACGTGCGCCCTTTTGTTCCCCATACCTGCGACTCTGGATACTTCCAAGAACCGATTGCACTAACCCAGCGTTTCTCTACCTCTTTCATGCCGCCACCCCCTTTTACCATGCCTTCCGGCCGGCGACCCCCAAAAGCTATTTTCTTCTTTATAATAAGCGGTTTGTTTCCCATTGTATGAAGTATCATACATAACCTCCTGAATTCCGAAGGCTTCAACTCTCTCTCTCTCTCTCTCCTTCTCTCTTCCCCCCTCTCTCTCTCTCTCTCTCTCTCAAAGCGGCAGTTAAAATTTAGTTTTTGAAAATTATTCTGTAATTGAGTCCATTAGTTTATTTCTGTCATATAAAACAATATATTGTACACATATAAAACAATACTAATAAGGTAAATCATCTAATAATGCACATATGTCAGTGCATGACGCTGTGTTTTATTGTGCATATAAGCGTATAAGTGCATACGCCTATTATATTTATATAATCTGGATTTTTTAAATAACATCCTTCTTTGGTGTGGTAGGTCCTATATCAGAAAGTTTTGTTGGGCCGATACTTTCAGAATTCAGAGAAAATACAGTATATGTCAGAGTGTAAATGCGGGGTTGCAAAAATGTTAATGTGTGACGGCAACTTTAACTCTAAATAATATACAGTATTTTTATTGTTTACGTGTTCTTCCACTGGGAACGTGATCTATAAAGTTTCGTCTATCAAATGGTGTGCTATAATCGCCTTTTTTGATTTTGTCAGAGATTTATTTATTTAGTTATTCACGTCTTGTTTTACATAACCATGAAATGTTATAAAGCAATAGCTGTCACAAAGTGTCTTCTAAATGTCAGTACGTGACGCGTGGAATCGCTCTTTTTTTAACTGAGATATGAAGCGCAGTGCAAATTCTAATACTAAGATATTTTTTAAGTTTATATAAAAATATTAAAACATGATTTTACAAACTCAAACCTTCTATTTTCTGCCTTATTTTGTTATTCTTTATACGGTAATTTTGTTCATTTAGGTTATGTTAGTGTCTACCTACGGCTACTATGCACAGGTGTTTTTCCTAGTACACCATGTACTATTAAGATGCTGTTACAGTGTCGAGCTTACTAGACGAACAAGCTCGTCAGTGTAATAGCGCCTTACATTGCTCGCCGAGGAAGCTGATCAGCTTGACAGTGTAATAGCAAACAATCCATCAAGCTGGCTCAACGGAAGTCTCGTCGAGTTAGCTCATCAGCTAGCTCGATAGTGTAGTAGCACCCTTAGGATAAAAAATACTCCGGCGCTGCATTAAAACTATTCGTGAATCAAGCGCCACTACTATTCTTCTCCCACTACACGACTGGTCCAGCTGAGTGCTGTTGGATTGACGTAATCTTTCCTGCATGTTGTGAGAGTATATTTTGTCTCATTCGATCGTTCGCTTGCCTTCACTCAAGGTCTCTCGATTCAGGCTCGCTCATTGTCCAGCAGGCAAAGGTAAGCGCGCAGGCACACAAGACTATTCCACAGAAAAGTCTTAAACAAACACAGCTCGACTCGTTGGTTGTCTCATGTGGGAACTATGCATGAGTAGAGCAACAAAGTAGCAGACGACGCTACTCCAAATTTCTGCACACAAATTCATTAAAACAAGGATAACTTCATTCTTGAGCAAACGTGCAATATACTCTAAATGCTTCCTACTATTGTTCGTGAAAGTTAACTACTAAATTATAACTGTTTGATTAAAAATATTGAAGAACATTCAGTCTCACCCAGTCTGAGCGAAGAATTTGCTACTGTTATGGCACCTGGTAGAAACTGCCGTAAACTCACACTATGCATTTTATAATCGATTTTATGTATAAAATTTCAGTAATTTCGAACATTTTGTTGGTTACGATGCACACTTAAAATTACAATATAGATCTGTGTGAATTCTCAAATTTCTGTAACCAGTAGTATTCGTGTATTTGTGTGCAAAACTCTTCCCTATCCTAATGCATTGCTCATATTCACCCTTAAAAAGATTTCCTTTTTTGCTGTTGGAACAACATATATTTTTTCGTACTGACGTGTTTTAGAGACACGACCATATACGATGGTTTCATATTCGTTTCCAAAATTATATTGAAACCTGTCTACATCATCTAAACTATAGCCAATGCTACTGCTTAAATCTACCTCCGCATAATAGCACAACTCGACTGCTTTGGTTAGCCAGTGTTCAATATGGGTTTTCATATAATTTGCGCTAGTAAATTGTTAATCCGCGCGTAGTTTCCGTAACGCTAATGCTCGTGAACGACAGTCGTAAACAAAATCAAGAGCAATTATATTTTTCTGAAGATAGTCTGCAAATGGCAAATACTTATCATTACAACGTCTACTCTGTCCTCGAATGGGTTCGGTAATATTAACTGGAATGGTGATATTATCACCTAATAAGAATTTCTCGTTTGCGTTTAGTACATTTTCAATTTTTCGCAACATAGTTTCCACGGTAAGATGTTCCCGTAATTGAAAAGCAATGTATATTGACTTTCCCATGGTGCACTTAGTGAATACTATATCCCACTTTGGAGGCTGGGTCGACATCCTGAAGTGAAACAAATTAAAAACATACTCCTCGGGATCACGAATCGAAGTTTATAATAATTTAACCGTAATATCATGCCCCGGCAGAGGAAAATAAGGATATGTTTGGGTTTTTCATTAGTAATTTCAAATTGTGGTCCAGTACCCGCACCGTACATCATACACACATTATGTTCTTGCATCTACTGTTACACATCAAAATTGTGAACTAACACAAAGATGTGCAACTGTCGAGGACATTCTTGATTTTGGGGTATTACGGATTTTTAGGAAGCGTGGAAAGTAAAGAACTGGCATAGAGTTGTTAGCGTGAGTTGTTACCCTATTGTGATGGATGAACTATTACTATTGTCTCATTCCCTATACACTCCACATCCTGATTCAGAAAGTACTGATATAACTAAACGGCATTGTGACATGTGCATTCGTACATGTAGAAATCAGCTGTTTTGACAGACATGTAACAAGAGCAAAACGGAAGTGTTTGAAACTCCTTTGGCTTACTAGAACAACGAAACATGTTTGCAGTTAACATTTCTGTACTATGTGTTTGGAATATGTAAATGAAACACATGTATGCTACGTCAAACCAAACCATCCTAAACGGGTAAAAATTTTCAGATATTGTTTTCGATATCCAGACTGTGCGGTTAGGTGCAAGCGACAAGATGAACATGAATTACAGGCTATTTTAATTTGTGTAACGTATCGTTATTATCAATACAAAGATATTCACGAAGACAACTATGGATCCAATGTTTGTGGTTATAATGACCTCAATCACAATCTTGCATGTTATATTATGGAGACATTCATTGCACATGAGTTACAACAAGGTCCCAAGTTTGAAAAAGAGGTAGCTCTGGCACATAATGCACATGAATTCGACAATTTATTTGTTGCACGTGAATTACTGGAACATCAGCAATTAGCATAGGAATTAATTATCCATGGAAATAAAATTATGTAACTCACGCTAAATAATATTATGTTTAGAGACACGTTCCTGTCTATTCGGGCTCGATTAGCTGATTTAACAGAAACGCTAGGCCTAGATGATTCTCTCAAGTAGGGGGATTTTCCACATTTTTTCAATACTATCCTCAACCAAAACTATGTAGGTCCGTATCCAAAACTGGACTATTACGATATTGGGAGCAAATCCGACAAGGAAGCAGAGGCTATTGCCAAATGGAATAAGGAATGTCTCACAAGTAAAAAGACATTCGATTTCCAGCACAAAATGTTAGAATATAATCAACATGACGTATCTATCCTAACTTTGAAACTCACTCGGTTATCTAATTTCATTTAAGTAAAACGAGTTAGGATTCAATATTTTCTTCAAATCTCAACATTATCTGCAGGTGCAATGCTCTGTTTTTTGTTATCTTATCTCAAAGACAATACCACCTCAATTACCCCACACTTAGGATTTCATCATGCGACATTACAGATAAAGTAAGTTAAACTGTGGTTTCCGTACATGAATTTTAAACATAATGTTAAGCTGCCAAACTATGAGCGAGCTGGTGAAGCTCAATTTAAACGTTTCAAATTTGATGTGTATAATGAAAATAACCCTAAAACGTACAAATATTATGGCTGTTACTATCATGGACACGACTGTATAGCACAATTCCGTGATCAGCCTATAGGCAGAGAAGTGCGTAGCCTAAATAGCCGTTATGCCGAGACCGTGGCAAGAGAGGAGTTTTACGAAATACGTGCAAATGCATATCCAAATGGGAATATCAGTGGCAGAAACAATTAAAAAATTCTCAGGAAATTAAAAAAATTCTTCGCGATCATTGTTCGAGTATTGAAGAACATACGCCATAAAGATTGCTTTAAAGTGGTCAAACTGAGTGCTTTCAAGCCCTTTACGAATGCTCTGAATCGGAAACACTAGAGTACGCAGATTTTACATCGTTATATCCGTAGGTAATGGCTATCAAACCACTTTTGGTTGGACCCGTATCCACCCATAAAGGGTCGGACATTACTCATCCAAGGCAAGTTCACGGCCTTGTCTTTTGTAAATTTTTACCTCATAATAATCTGGCCATTCCCATTTCACCATACAACGCCCATAACAGACTATCATTTGGCCTTTGTAGATCCTGTATGGAGACTTTACATACTGGATATTGTACTCATATTAACGAACAACATGCATCAAAAGTGTTTTTTGTACGTCAGGATACCATATCTCTTTGAAAAAAGGTTAGGTGGTTCTTCATACGTACGAAATATGGGAAACGGAGATGTCAGTAGACTTATTTCCACCCTATGTAAATACGATTCTCAAAACGAAATAGTAAGCCTCTGGATTTCCCGAGACTTGTCTCACTGAGGAGGATAGGCACAGTATATTAGATATTATTTCCATCATGAGGGAAATCAGCTGGAGTATGACAACATCAACAATAATGAGGGGTAAAGATAAATTTCAAAGGTATTTTTAATCTCGTTCGGAAAGTGGGGTCAAAGGTGTGACCTTCCGAAAACAAATGCTCCCACTACAACAAGGAATTTAATGAAATTGCCTATTCTCCCAACCTGAAATCCAGCATGTTAATCTTATCGGCAGTAAACTTCCTGTATCATATCGTGATCTGGAAAACGAAAACACACCCTATTCATTCACCCATGTTGTTATTACCGCCTTTATTTCATGGTCGGCGCGATTGTGTTTGTATAAGACTATGAGTAGCGTTTTTATATTATGCCTCCTGTATTGTATAATACGGATAGTATTATACATGTAAGACGTTATAACGAGCAACCTTTGCTACCTCTAGGTGATTACCTTGGTCAGTTGAAAAATGAAATTCCTCCAGTTAGTGTAATGCGTGTATTCGCTGGCGCTGTTCCTAAACACTACACGTTGAGCTAAAGTAAATATCTAAAGGTAAACTTGAAAATGTGATAAAAATTCGAGGTACATTGAGTCATCGAACACATAAAGTAATAATATTTGAGGATATGTATAATTTAGTAATGCAAAAGTATAAAGATAAATGAATCTTGACTCCCAATCATATTGTTCGAAAACCGGACTAGCCTGTCGTGTGTAAACCACAAACGAAAAGACATGCTGGTGCACTGCAGTACAAGTGACGAAAATTAAATCCATACTGTAATAAACAGTATTTAACTGTTCCGTATGGCTTTCGTACTTTCGTACATACGTTTAGAAAATCAACAGACATGTAAAAGTATGAAGTTAGTTTTATAGTACATATTTATTATATATAGTTGGCTTTTAACATCGCATTGCTTTCACTGGAGAACCTGCGGAATGTGGTTGTTCTTTGGCCTCTACACATCGTTGATTTTATTTTACATAAATAATAACTTGTACAGTTCTTTTTGTTACTATTGCTGAACAAACCAGAATAATTGTATCCTGCAATTTAGGCAACTTCCTTTTGTATCATTCTGTGTAATCCAATCTACATATTATATATATGCAACGCCACAAATCTATCCTGGTGGTTGTACTGCATTCCTTTGTATCAAAGTGCTTCTCTGAAACGGTAATAAAGTGTATAGTGGTGGTTAGACAACATTCTTTCTACGAATATGTTTATATGAAACTAAGTAAAATGTGTACCAACAGTCATACTACATTCATTTGTACCAATTCTTTATCTTCAACGACAGCAAAATATATCCTTTAAGTTAGTCAACTAAATTTTGTATCATA
Organism: Lepisma saccharinum; assembly: GCA_022664845.1. Taxonomy (NCBI): domain Eukaryota; kingdom Metazoa; phylum Arthropoda; class Insecta; order Zygentoma; family Lepismatidae; genus Lepisma; species Lepisma saccharinum. The sequence goes on along the minus strand of JAGDQP010001013.1, from coordinate 36,834 downwards.
ATGCTTATCATCAATTTTACCTGTATTTACAATCTTTGTACAGTTCTGCTCTGTTTATACCTTGCCTTGTAAATATTTATGATATTCTGTAGGGCTCCCTGTAAAAATAAAACTAAAAACTCTATAAGCCTAGTGTACAATAAAACATCTTTCTTCAAACGATTGTCTTTAATCCTACTCCAAAGCCAAACCTAAAGCACCATGTACAATGTCCTTTCTTTAAAGCAAAACATATATTGGCTCTATGTAGTCTTCATCTGTTAATATCTCGTAATATGTTTTCATGAACTTCCCTATTGGAATATCCTTATCTGGATGCGTGTCTACGTATATTTAATAAAATTTACCACATGTTCCAGGATAAGCCAACGTCTCCAAAACCTCGTCTTTCAGTGTTTCCATCGTAAGGTTAATACAATCATGATATTCGGATTCTAAAGGAATCTAGCACTCTATCCATGCCACAGAAAATGTCGGGGTTCAACGGTTTATAGCATTCAAAATACAATTCCCACTCACTTCCAACCTCGAGCATTGTAACTGGCACTTGGTGCAATTTCGATAGATACGTATCTTTATGAGTATCTTTATAGATGGGTATCTTTATAAAATTTCATATTCAATCACAGTGTGCTGTTTCATTTCAGTCGTGTACTTTATGTAGCCAATACAATCAGCGCAAAAATAATTCATTTAAGGAAGTCTGAACAACTAAAAGAAGAAAGAGTTTGCTTAAATAAATCATTATTTACTTCATAGCACTTTCTGTCCGTAGATGACCTCATTGACTGCTGTTATTTCTGGACAGTCAGCAGAAAACGTTATTAACACATCCAACTGTTTTAAATATAAACTGAATCCAATTTTGAACCATTTTGGTAATAAACTGGCTAGCACGGTTGTCATTGCCATTCCTGTTACTGATCTGTAACCTATCAGTGTAGTATTTCCTTTTCGAGCTATGTTGTCACCAGTTCATGACCGAATCGACTACTAAAACGTGCGTTGCCTAACATAAATTAAACTAGATCAATTGACAACTTGCTAATCGCTAAAGTCATTGCCCGCCATTATGTCTGTTTATCTTCTGTTACACAAATCATTCTGTAAAAGCACGATTGCAGTGTTATTTCCTGCATCTTGCACCGTCAGAGTATTAAAGTTCTACAAGGGGCCGCCTACATTTACCTGATACATCAATTGTAAGTTTCTTATATCCAAGAAGTCTATTAGTGTAGCGTCTTTTTCTGTATAGTTAATAACTTAGTTAATCACATAGGAGCGTGTTACCGCCACCAATACATATACTATATGTGAATCAAACGTCGTATTCAAATACAGTCTCTCATCTGCGATCCTAGTACCTAGTTACAATAATCAGTTCCAGTTCATGTTTAGACAATATGGCTGTACAACAAAGGCATCTCTGTTGTTCACGACATTCGATCTATGACTATAATGACGCATCATGGAGATATTAACATGTAATGGCTGCAACATAGTTCCTTATCCCAACATTCCATACGTCGGCTTCGTCCTCTTCTTCTTCTGTTTTTTACTATGATTATTATTATTATTATTTAAAGAACCTCACAGCAGAGGCAGAAGTAGTATTCTGTTTACTGGACACCATTTTGCAATAGAGCAGCTGTCATTTCACTGCTCTGGTTGTACAGCGATTGCCAACAGTATGTTCCTATTGTATAGTGTACATGCGAAAGCAGCTATGACACACTGACGAAGAAAATAGCTACAAACGACAACATCAGTCCTGTACAGTCTCTACTCCATGCTGGCAGAGATCAATCTGTATGTTTACCATACATCAACGGAATACATATTTCGACAATCCTGTTACAAGCAGAGTCGGTTCAGTCTCGAACAATTGGCACACTCCTCAAATGTCATTTCTTAAAGCCAATTCTTCCTAAGGTTTGTTTAAATGCATTTAACTTGCCATGTCACGTTATTTCAATTCTGTTCCAAGCTGATCCATGACACCCCGGTCAGTTAAAGCAAGCTCTACAACATGGTAATTAACACCCTTCCAGTCTTGCCATAATTTCAGTATATTGACAACCATATACAACTATAAGTAGCTAATATTTATAACATATATATGACTGTACAGGTTGAATATTGAAACTTCATCCGACTTAGTTTTGCTTACTCGAGTTCATCAGTCTATATACTCAACATTCGTAGGTTTTAGGAACAACCTACTGTATTAAAACGTTAATAATATGACACATTCTCCCATATACATACACATATATCTCTTAGACAGCAAGCTCACACTCCTTCTTTACACCGAGTAATTACTCTTCGTTAATGTATTTTCATCAAATGGTTGTCGTATCAGAACAACAGGTGGAGGCTGTTTCCTATTGTCTAACGTTCGAAGTTAACCGCACATTATTTCTCATCTCTTTCTTGCCTCGCTCTCTCTCCCTCCCTCTCCCCATTCTATAGAGTTGAGTATCTTGATGAAGGACTCAGCAATGAATGTTCTATTTAAAACAAATATTTTGTGCCTATTTCGATAACTGAGCATTGCAACCATAGTTAATTCGCAGCTACCGTGGGCATTACATCCTCCGCACGTGAATCTCTTCTGTTTTCTAGTTTAATTTATCCAGTAAAATATTTGAAAGTATTAGCAACGTCACGCACCCACCCAGAAACACATCTTCAGGGCTCATATTTCCCACCCCCCACCCAGTTTCTTTATATTACACCGCTCTTACCCAAACGAGCTGGAGGGTAGGCTGTCTTTTCAGATCAAATATCTTTTTTTTCTCTATACAAGTATATTGTAGCAATTTTTCATCGTCAAAGTTGTCCTTCGTGGCCGCTATGTACCGTATCCATAATCGCTGCTTGTTAAACGATCTCTAGGATTATTCATGATATATTTATTCTTTCCTTCAACCCTTTTCCCCACTCCATTAATGGAGTATTTTGTGTGGCTCTTTCTAAGTAACAACGAAGTTGGAGTGGGTTAGGTTACTTCTGCAATTCTCGTGATTTGGTAGTTGAATAGCGTCTAATGTATAATATATTTTTCGCGTCCAAGATTATTGAAGGGCTCGACCACATTACCATTACTGAGCAGCCGACGAGTTTCTTTTTCTTATCCCATTCACGGAAGAGTTGTCACAATCATTTATTATACACGCACACGTTACGTTTTTTAATTTGTCTTCTTTTGACGAATCATGCGTCTTACTAAACCACTTGTCGTCCTGTGCTTTCCTGACCACGTAAAAACAAGTGTACCGTGATCAAAACCTTTTACAATATAATTTTATACTAACAATAGCTTTACATCTACCTCTGTGCTCTATCTACCACTAGTCCAGCATCCAAACTAGAGAGTACCAAAGTGCACCGAAGACTACTGTTATTACAATATAATTTAAAAACATAAAAGAATCAAGAAAATATAAGGGCACAAACGTTTTTCCTTTTAATCCGCTCTGTCATCTCCTCTCTTAGGCGGTATGTCTCTGGGTGCATATTAACGTTCTAATGAATGGAACTGGGATGTTTTGTTTCAATTTCTTTCACGATCTTTTACGATTCGAGTTCCAATTGACAAAAATTTCCTATAAATACATTGGAGGGTTTACCTAATTGGCGCAAGTGCAAGATAAAAGCATCGTATACAGTAATTGAACCCTTTTTATTACGTTAGATTCATTGAATTCATGTACATCATTTAGACATAGTCCAATAACAGATATTATGGTTAGTAAAGTATTCTAGTATAACGTTTTGCTAATATCTCAAGTATGTGGTTACTGAATATACAGGATGTATAGCTCAAAAAAGTTCAAATACAAAAAATTAACACAAATACGTAGTAATGCACATAATAAATTGATATTAACCCTTATGCTGCAATAGGCCTTCGATGAACCTGGTAAATAAATAATATTTACGTAACTAATATACAGTACTACATATAGCGTAAAATTCTCGTTCACAGGGTTAAAATTAGTATGATGCATGGATATCCTGTAGAATATTGTCGCTTGGATCTAACATAGACCAAAACATAGAGCACAACACTAAAAACACCCTGCAAAATTAACGTGCGGGTTGCTCACTTCCTTTTCTAACGAAAGTTTCTTACCAATTACATACTACAGATTTACATATTATATTTACTTCTCCCTAAACGTGGTCATAGCTTCAAATCCGTAGGCTTTATTGGACGAAGTGGTTCGGAACCCACTGTATTTGCAGCTGTAGGTTAGTCCATAGAAGCTCAGCAATTCGGTTCGGCCGTTCGTAACAATTCTTACTAACGTTGTTTAGTAGTTGTTTTGCTACTTCTGTGTTGTCTTTAGTCTCTTCTTCATAATTAGAACACTTGTATTTGCTAGTTATGTCACCATAATTTGTGTTGTTTCATACGTAACCCCGTTTGTCTGTTTGTAGACAACAAAAATCTGCCACTGCGACGTAGCTGGTAAAAAGTAAAACTCGTGCACATGGGGATCAAAGGTACAGTAACCATATGCCTAAAACGACCATTTTTTCCTTGTTCTTTTCAGGGACACGTATATGCTATATATCGCTCGAATGGAACTTCTGTTGTAACAGGGTTCTCTTCAAATTGTTCACTAAAAGTTTCACAGACCGTTATCACATGTAGAAGATTGTCACGCCATCTCGGCTTATCTTTGGTTTTAGGACTTATTGGTTCTCCTCAACGCTTGTCTATTAGTAACATTTGCTGAATTGAGTCAATTTTCGTTTATGACTTTTTCTCTGCCCATATATAGTTCATTAGAAAAATGTTATATTATATGGGCATTGCTGCCCCGGAAGCACAGCAATAGCTCAATAATTGTTTTTATATTATGAAGATATCTCTGAGATTTCGTAGCCGGAAGTTGTCAGGTACGTGTTTTTCTCCGTGGAGATTTGTTTTTGCTGGCAATATACAATTTCTTGTGAGTTAAGGCATTTTATTGTTCTATTTATATTCCTGGAATTCGCAGATAGAAACAGCCTGGGACGAAAGTGTTATTTCGGATAATGCCTTAAGTCCCTTGGCTACGGAGGATCCCTAAAGTGCTTTCAATTCTTGCAGTTCTGACAGAGATTACAATTATGACAAGTTTATATTGCCATTTCTCTTCCCGCATTCCGCAGAAATTTAATTGGTTAACCGAGTTTTTGCATTACACGACTTCACCACTAACTACGCCTTAGACGAAATATATTAAAAGCATATCTTCTATTGCATCGGTCCGCGTATTAGAGCTAAACGTCAGGAAACGCACTGTCTCCATGTTTTAGTTAACTTGTTATATATTTAACATTTTTGACGAAGGAAGTATCCAGAAAAAATTAAAGACTAAATCTAGGAACTAAAAGTTCTATCCTGATATTTAGTAAAATTGAGAAATACTGAACATGTCTGAGATTGAAAAATCCATATCACAGATTATGTACTATCTTTCAAGAAAGTAAATCCCACTTGTTGGAGGCGCTGGAATTGAATTTTCCAACTATGAAAAATTTTGCTTCGCACATGTACATTTTCAACTATTTGTACTCAGATTCTTTGATAGATGTGTTTTCTTTGTATATTCCAGAATACTTCTCATACATAGCAGACATAGTAATAAAAGATTATATAGAAAAAAGACAATCCTATTCGATAATAATTAAACAGAAACATACTCAGTACGTAAAAATTAACTGATAACTGATAACTTAGAAAAACACTTTCACTAGATTTACTATGGTGTAGTGGTCACCGAGTTAGCGTTCTATGCAGAAACTTATAAGTTTGAATCCCCGCATTTATCTTTACTTTCTTTTTTAACCGAATAATACTTGAACACATTTAGAAAAGTATCTTTGTTCTTCACCCGTAAATAACCATTCTAAATATAATTGCAGTGAAATATATTTTTAGTTTGTAAATTAACAGCTTTAAACTCGATAAAGTTATTGTTAATGTATCGAAGTCTTTAGGAAAATTCATATTGATCTTAGTGACTTCTTTATTATGGTGAATCATGTATTATTTTTTTTTTATTTTTGAAACATTAATTTAAGTCAGCAAGAAAACAACGATAATACACAGTAACCCAGTCTAAACTGTAAGTTGAATAAAATGCAAACGCATTTTACAGCGAGGAGCAGAAGCTCACATCTCGTTCTTTTCCTCGCTTTTCCCAAATCAGTTTTGACAATTTGTTACTAGATGGCTCCGTCTTTAGCATAGATTTGCACTTGTCCGAACTACAAAAGCAATCTAGGTTCAAATTTCTTGAATGGAGAGTAGCTTCGAATTATCATTTTTGTATTTCTTTTCACGTTATAATGTTGAATGGTTTTGCATTTTCATTTCATTTTGTGTATTTAGTTTCGTTTCCTGTTGCTAGAGGTAAAAATCAGCATTTTGCTTGCCCTGCGAAATGGCAATATATGAAACAGGAAGCTCTCACGTGTCCAACATATTTCTCAAGTTTTCATCAAATCTTGTGTATTAATCTCGTGAACAGTTGCGGGGCTACCAGTTAGGAGCAGCAAGTGGACATTTCAGGTAGGATTCACAACGTGAACATCATTTATAATACAACGTATTTTATTAGAGATGGACTGTGCGAAAGCAAGGTAGTAAGAATAATTTATTTAGGCAATGCGAACATGAAGGAAAGATATCATGCAATGTAAAATTAACAGGAAATATTTGTAGAATAATTTATTTTTGAAATTTTGAGATATTTATTCTTAATTTCGAAAGAAAGTGTTTTAAAGAAAATAGAAGTTTGTAGTTTTAGGTCCCCTAAACCGTTTTACTTAAAAACGTGGATTATAGAATTCAAATTTTATTTAAGACCTTCAGGTAACTTTTGCTCAAGCTACATGTAATAAAGAAGAAGAGCATTACAAATACAGCGCTTGCCTGAGAAATTTGACCAGAATTCTGATAGGGCCTTAGGATACAAATTTTAGCTTACTCAAATACGAACTTTCCTTAAATTAAAAATAAATCTAAAATAATTTACAAGTGTTTGTAAATTTGTAACAGTAAAATTTGCATTTTAGCTTCCTAATGGCAATCCAGAAACTGAGTTAGAAACTGATGTTAAATTCAGCAAGAAACCTTTTATATAACTTGAGCGATGGGAAACAAATTACACGTAAACGAATAGGCAAAACTCCTCATGCACTGTTCATTTACCCTTTATGTCTTTTCCATGTATATAGAAGTCACATTCTTGAATGAAATAATTATAAATGAGTTCATGCAAGTGCAGTTTTGAACATTGCGTACTAAACACACAAGTTGGTATAAGTGGTTTGGAGTCAGGGATTCCGCCATAATTTTCAGTTTGGGTGGGGATGTAAAGTAAAAGTTGGGATAGTGTAAGTGGAGATTTGCACGGTTTCTACTTATTTTTGGCCGATAGTCTGGGAGGTGACACTCCCACATCAAGGGGAGTCTGGTGGAATCACTGTTCGGAGTCTAGGTTAAACTGTAGGTCCCGTCCTTGGGACGTCCTCTCTATCCGATTGAAGACAATGACAATCGCCATTGGTTTACCCTGCCCAGGGACTTTCGGGTCAGCATCTGCCCTCGGGCGGAACACACACAATTAATCATCTTTATCGTAAATTCGCTGCTTTTACCTCTTCCTTTAGCTCGCAGCTTATATATATAATTCACAGCCATATTCAATTCAGTACTGGATGAGGCCTCTCCCGTAGGAAATTGTTTATCTGCTGCTCTAACGCTGACCAGACTTGTTGGGAAAGGAAAACCGAAGGTCTCAGCTGTGATTGGCACTGTCTTTTATTCATATCACTTCCCAGTTGCATCTCGATGGGCACCGTTCCGGATCCTCTTGCTTTGGAAAATATCCCTTGGCAGAGCCGGGAATCGAACCCGGGACCCCATGATCAGCAGTAGGAGTGTGTGTATGTGAGAGTGGAGAAATAAGTGTGAGAAATAATTTTAAAATAATAGTATACTTTCTTTTAAAACTGCAGTCCAGTGGTTGATTTATGCAATTTATATAGAGGTGAAGGAATATTTCAAACACATTAGAATGCCGTATTTGACGCCTTTAGCTAGGGGCAGATTTCGGAACGCAGAGCTAAGGATGATTTCCAGAGAGGGAAAATCCCAACGATTTGCCCTCCAAATCGAACACTAAACTGCACTATAATATAAACACAGGATAATTTTATAATACCTAAGGTCTAGGTAGCTCAGAATTCAGCTATAATAAAACAGGTGACTCAAAAGAGACTTCGTATTCGCCTGTAACATGCTATTAACGATATTTGTACAAAGTGAGTTATGAATTTGGGATTACGCCTGTAGAATTTTATACCATATCAGAGCCACTTTACAATTTATAAATCGACTTAAGATTGTCTAGATCTTTGATAACTGAAAAAATTTCTGGAAGTTTTGTAAGATTTTGAAAAACAAGTTTACTTGATTTTTTATATTTATTTTATTTTAAAAGTCTTGGGCTACATCTGGCACACATTGCATTTTTTCTCAAATGGAAACGTTTCCGGTTATGGACCTCTTAGTTTTCAGAATTCACTTTTTAAAATCCTTAACAAATCATAGCGCTGTTTAGATACTCTAGATAAGAATCCTAACGATTTTTCATATAGAGACGTTTTGGACTACAGCCATGTTGGATAATGTAATTCAAGAGTTTTATTTCAGTGTAGAGGTCAGTGACCTTTGAAATTTTTAAATATAAAATTTCATGAAATAAAATATTTTTAAATTTGTTTTCAGTTCAGAATCATACTCAGCGACCATAGGAGACTTGAGATACGAAATTTAAAGAAAATTAAATGGGATTTTAAAATTAAAATGCATCGTGTTGATCTCATCTTAATTTCGATATTTTTTTTGTTTCAACTTATATACTGATTCCGGAATCTTTGGAGTTCCTATATATTAAATTTCACTAAAATTGGACAGATTTCAAAATGGAACAATTTAGAGCCATATCCACTGTTTCATGCAGGCATGTTTTGGGGTAGCGTTGTCCCTGGGGGTTTTCAACAGACCCCCGAAAGAATTAGTTTCAACACTTGTATTATTCATGAGTATTCTCAAATATGAATATAATAGCATTTTCTATAAATACTGTTTATGTTAGTTTGAGGTTAACTAAGAAAATACGATACTTTCTTAAGTAAATTTATTGTTATTTTATATTTTTAGCACATGGGACTCAATATACATTATTTATAATTTTCATGAGCCTTCACGACTTGATTTAGCCCCCTTCCTCGAGCAAAATCTTCTGAAAGAAACACTGGCCACATCGTTTATAATGTAACTGAAGGCAAAATATTGATCTTCGTAATTCAATCATTTCAACTTCGGAAACGATACTAGCATATTTTGGAATTCCCATATATGAATTTGAATTTATTTTAAGGTCTCTAGGCAACTATGGCTCATGCCGTATGGATGATGATGGGATGAATTAGTGGAATGAAGAAAGTGGGAAGAAACGGGGGTACCCCGAGGAAACCCCCGCGCGCGGTGTTTGTCCACCACAAGGCCCACATGTCATGAGCAGGGATCGATCCGAAGATACCTAGCATCAGAGGTGAGCGCTCTACCAACTGAGCCTCCGTGGCCCCTCCCAGATATGAAATTTCACTTCAATCAGATACTTACAAATTGAAGTTCTGATCTGGCTCCAACTTGCATTCTTGGATAGAAATTTCTTAGTTTCACGCTGGAATCAGAGTTTACGGTGATTCATTGAGTACCGGAATCGTAGGGAAATAGCACAGGAAATAAAGGGGAAAAGAGGGCAAATGTCGAGAAATAATTCGGAGAAGGCTGAATTTTGGCCAGTTGTTACATCATCACTAGAGGTGCATTTTTTCAAAAGTCCCCGCCCTCCCCCTTGTGCTTCTCCCAAATCCCCCCAAGAAGTATAAATTTACAGACGTCCAGAAATTGCATTATATCTCAGTAACTAAGAGACGTAGCGATATGGTTCTTTTTTTGTTATAATTCCTAGATGACAGGCTACAAAAATGGTTATCATGCGTGTTGCGCTATTGCTAGTAGTTTGGCGCAATTTAAATCCAAAGCGCAAAATCAGGATATTTTGCTTTCAATATTTACACTTTCTACGGTGTAGCTTGTTTTTAAACTCACCATAAAAGTTGTAGCCTGTTTCATCAGCTTTAAAATGATGTATATATCAATATTGTTGAACCATTACTGTGTTAGCTATTGAGACAGCAATGACGCACAACACCGCACGAACAATGCTTTTCCTTCTATGGGTGCCCTATCCACATTAGGCAGTTGTGAGCTGTAGACGATTCTGACAATATATCTTTGCTGTGTAGTTACAAGTAAAATAGGTGATGAATTGGTAGTGTATTTTGACGGACTTTTCATGTGATATATCACGTACCCAGATAGCATGCCAGCTTCTAACAAGGTTGTCCGTCACTTGCGTCGAGTTTGTTCAGCTTGATATTTTGTTGAACTTAATAACCAAGCATGAAATAAACGTTTTTGGAAAAACAAGTAGTTTGGTTGTTATAACGAAGCTAATTCAAGCTTGTTGGAATCAGCAACTATGCGAGGAATCTTGTCAAACTTTCATTATTATTATTATTATTATTATTATTATTATTATTATTATTATTAT
>JAGDQP010001013.1:0-26133 GCA_022664845.1 Lepisma saccharinum | reverse complement strand
ATTATTATTATTATTATTATTATTATTATTATTATTATTATTATTATTATTATCTCACTGTCGTGTCAGTGCACTGAAGTTCCATCATGTGTCACGGCTATTTCGACGTTGTCTAATCTTCGCCAATTACTTGATGTGCCTGCGATCTGATTACTTGGACTAAGTATAAACAATGGCTTCGAATTCGAACTCGGGTGTGTGATTCCATGGTCTAGTGACTACAGCATCGGATTAGTGTGCCAATGGCCCTCGGTTCGATTCCTATCCAGAACAACGTTTTTATTTTTGTAAGAAGTACAATTTATTTTCCTTTCTTGTCCTGGCAAGGATACTTCAACCTTGATTTCTGTAAACTAAAGTGCTTAATGCGACATTGTTTAAACATTTTGGCTTAAATTGCTAAGCCTGCATCAAGTCATCATTCCACTTAACAAAGTAAGACTGATTAACTTTTAAGTCAGGTTGAAATTGTTATGTGGGTAGTGAAATAAAAGAAAGTACGTGGATTTTAAACTATTTCTTTGTTCACGAAAAGCAAATAAAACCTCATAGAATTTATTACGATAAGGTCAGCCATATTAGTTGGAAATTAAATTTAGTTGGTAATTTTCATTTTTATTATAGCTTACCTTTGATGATGATATATTGTCAATTGAATGTTGTAGGTTATATTTATTATCTTCTAACAAAACGTGGTAATCGATTACCGTTGTAAAGAAACTGTCAGGATCTTGTGAAAATGTACGTAGCGGAATGAATGCATTAAACTTCACAAATAATTTATTAGAAATACAATAAAAGAAGAATGGTTGATTTTAATTTATTGTGTGCTCTAAGTGTGATATAACTTGAAAGAGAATTACGGACATTATTGAGGTTAGTGTGAAATGAAACAATGGACTGCATGAAAAGTTGGAAGGAGAAAGAACTATTCGGGTTCACAGTTCATCCTTTCTCCTACCCTATTACGGTCGGAGCTATAGATACCTGAAGGTAATAATTCAATCCAATTCAATTCAACATAGGGGGATCAAATGTGATGATGATCACCAGCTGAGTTTTCTACCTTGATCTGCTGTCAAACGCAATGGCGTGTAAATAGTACTAGGATGTAAATGTATTAATTATACTGGTTTTATGCACATTGATTCACTCTTTTCATAGTTGCTAATAAGATTGTTCATAAAGCAATTCCATCCATATTGCTTGTTTAATCCTACAAGCTGCATCAAATCAAATTACACTCTCCACAAAGACCTAAAATGAGGTTTTGCCCGTCAGACTTGCTACCAATGAAATCTGGGTATATACCTCAGTTATAAGCTCTCCTCTGTATGTCTTCTCGTATGATGTTGGCTGCATCTAATACTATCCTTAACCCTCTAGTAGCAGGGGCAGTTTTCCTGTTATTATATCACTGATACATGATTTTATGAGCCGCGTCCGATAAGCAGAGTACAGTTTCCCTCCCAGAAACATTTGAAACAATTATCCGATCTTTAAAATGTTATTAAAGATGTTTGTTTGTATATGACAGCCATCCTCTTGACCAGATACAAGTGTAATAATATATTTTAATTCATTCAGACCGTGCTGGCATTCGTCATTGTTTTATATGTACTTACATAACATACAAAATGAATTCCTGGTTTCTATTTTGGTCAAGTCCAATTGTTTAATTCTTTAAAAAAATCTCTGGAATCGTTTCCATTTCATTGTATGTCTGATACTGCCAATAAGAAGCCTAGTCCTTACCCTTTATCCCCGCTATTCATTTGGTAAATCACATTTCATGATACAATTTTATCTTATTTCCTAAGTCACAACCATATAAAAACATTTCTTGTGCTTTCATGCAGTTTTAATACTGAATTCTTTCCCACAAATTATGTAATTTCTTTTTAAATCGAACGTTGCTTCTGACGTCCTTAAAAAAGTTCAATATGTTGAAAGATAATATGGATTATCGGTCTGTATTGATTTATAATCAGCTTTGATGTTAGTACGTCTTGCATAGTTCTGCACAAACGTGCTGTGAACCCGAATAGTAAATTCTCCTTCCAACTTTTCATGCAGTGCATCTATTCATTTCACACTATCCTCAATAATGTCCGTAATTCTCTTTCCACGATTGCAATTTCGTTTTCAAGATATTTCCACTAAAAGCACAATAATTCAAAATTAACCATTCTTCTTTTATTGTATTCCTAATAAATAAGTAATTTGATAAGTTAAATGTATTAATTCCGCTACGTAAATTCTCTAAAGGTGCTGATAAAAGTTGCTTTAAAATGATAACTGACTACTACGCTCTGACAAACAATAATAATATAAGCTACAACTTTCAATTGAAAATACCACATCTTCGGAGGTAAGTTTTACTAAAAACTAAAAGTACCAACTAAAATGTAATTTCCAAATAATAGAAATATGACTAAACTTATCGTAATAAATTCTATGAGGTTCTATTTTCTCTTGCTGAGTACAGAAATAGCTTACAATTGAAGTACCTACATTCTTTCTCTTATTTCACTACCCACATAGCAATTTTGACGTGATTCAACCTTGTTGCAAGCTGGCATGCTATTTGGGTACATGATATATCACATGAAAAGACCGTCAAAATACACTAGAAATTCATCACCTATTTTACTTGCCACTACACAGCAAAGATATATTGTCAGAATCGTCGACAGCTCACAGCTGCCTAATGTGGATAGGGCGCTCATAGAAGGAAAAGCATTCTTCGCGCTCAGTTGCGCGTCATTGCTACCTCAATTGCTAACACAGTAATGGTTCAACCATATTGATATATATACAACATTTCAAAGCTTATGAAACAGGTTACAACTTTTATTTCGAGTAGGGTTTTATATTGCGAGTTTAAAACAAGCTACACCGTAAAAAGTGTAAATATTGAAAGCAAACTATCCTTATTTTGCGCTTTGGATCCAAATTACGCCAAACTACTAGCAATAGCGCAACACATATGATAACCATTTGTGTAGCCTATCATCTAGGAATTATATCAAAAAAAGAATCATATCGCTATGTCTCGTAGTTACGGATATATAATACCATTTCTGGGAGTCTATAAATCTGTACTTTGGGGGATTGGGTGAAACACAAGGGGGAGGGGTGGGGACTTTTGGGAAGATGCACCTCTAGTAATGATGTAATAACTGGCCAAAATTCAGCTTTCTTCTAATTATTCCCGACACCAAACCTTCATTTCCTGGGCTAAAAAGGAAGAGCGTTCGCTTACAACGTGAAGAGTACGCGGTTCGATACTGTCAAGTCTATATCTGCTTTTCACTTTTTCTCTAGAAATGTGCAAATTATATGTGTTACTGTATGCTTTTTATATGTAAATGAATGCTAGTGTTATGTAGCTATTAGTTTTCTCCTTAATATTCTTCTTTTTTCCTTCATTTATTTAAAAAAATAAGCTTATTTACATGCTTAGCTCATTGTGTGTTGTATCCTTACCTATAAACAAACAATATGAAAAAAGAATAAATAAATAGTTGCATAACATTTACAGAGATAATAATAATGATCATAATTCATGAAGTCCAATGCACTTATTTTCAATAAATGATGCGAAAATGAAGAATACGAATAAAAAAGCAAAAACCTACACAGCAGTGGCATAAAGCATACTGAAACACAACATTTATTACAGGAAAAGATAAAAGTGAGATAATAAGGACTCGAACCGCGAACCTTTCGCATCACAAGCGGCGCTCTTCCATTAATATTCTGCATCAAGAAGAGTAATTGCAGAACAAGTCGTTGCGGATATATCTTTCTCAGAGGTTTTAGATTTTGGCGCCACTAGTGGAGAAACTATAAGTCATTTTCAGCAGCAGCACCTAAAATTTACGCGTTGCACATGACTTTTGAAGCAGTTTAATGGAAACCGGGTCTTACCCAGAAACAGTGTGCGAATAAAACTTTTTAGTCATGGCGTATGAAACAAGCACGAATTTCAACAGCATATATATATATATATATATATGTATGTATGTATGTATGTATATGTATATAAGTAAGTGTGCGACACTTGACTGACACTACCCTAAAAATGCACTTTTTTTAGGCCTCGCTGATAGCCAGTAGTCAATTTTCCAGGGCTGTACGATACCTCGTGTCCTGAGTTTTGGAACCAAATATGGTTACTTTTTGGAACTAGATTTGGGTACTTTTTGTTCTCTTTTACGACCCTTATTTTTAATTGTATTACCCTTTTTTGAACCCCTATTTTTCAACGGCACCCCCAATTAACATAGCAGAAATTACAATATGCTACGCCCTTCAACACTATGAAAGGCTATGACCCCTATTTAACATAGCAGTGATTTAATCACACATCGTGCACAAGGCTATGATTTATTCTCTACGGTCCATCCCCTATTTTATAAAAGGCTACGGCACCTTGTTCCAACCTACTATTTAACATAGCAGAGCTTAGACCAGTGCACAATTTCGTGAAATGTGGTGTACGAAGCTTATTTTGCAACTCTTATTTAACATAGCAGAGATTTTATAAAAGACTACGAAGCCTTATTTAACATAGCCGAAATTATAACAGAAATTTGAAGTCAAATTCTATAGCACAGCCTATAACCTAGACAAAGGTCAAATATATCTCGTAAAAACGGCTAGACATATTGAAATTTTGCTTTATTAAATTTAATTCACATTATAAAAGAGTACAGGGCTATTTTACAACCTAACCCCTCTAAATACTTTCGGGTTTTGTGACTTTAATTAGAATTTAATCTATTATATAAAAGACTATGAGCTATATTGTAGAACCCTGAAGGCCTACAGAACATGCAAAAGGTGGTTATAGCAGACTATTTTCCCCAGTAGCCGTGGTGTATTTGCTAGAGACTATGACGAGCCTTGGTTCCTGATTGCCAAATTTTTGTCGGATTATTACCAACTCTGGATTTTGGTATATTATGATGAAAAAACGACAAGGTCAAAATCTATCCCCTATTTAACATAGCGCAGATTTCATAAAAGGCTACGAAGCGATGGTCCAACCCCTATTTAACATAGCAGCAATATATGCTAGTTATGCTATTTAACCCCGCATGAACCTTTTCCACCCCTATTTAACAGAGCAGAAATTACCTACCCCCCGCATTTTATGAAAGGCTACGACCCCTATTTTAACATAGCAGAGATTACATAGGAAACGCGTTTTACAAGCACAACACAGAGGCATCCCTTATTTATAAAAGACTACGGGCACTTTATATCCAACCCCTATTTAACATAGCAGAGATTATAACAGAAAGTTGAAGTCAGTTTCTATATCACACTCTCTAACCTAGGTAAAGGTCAAAAATATTGAAATTCTGCTTCCACATTCGGCATGGGGCCATTACGTACAATTTACGAAAAAAGTGGTCACCTCGAGGTCAAATATTTAACCGTGTAAATCTCGTAAACGGCTAGATATATTTAAATTCTGCTTTGACATTCGGCATGGGGGCATTAAGTACAATCTACGAAAAAGTGGTCACCTCGAGGTCAAAGGTGAAATATTAAACAGTGTGTATCTCGTAAACGGATAGACATATTGAAATTCTGTTTTCACATTCGGCATGGGGGCATTAAGTACAATTTGTGAAAGAGGGGGTGACCTAGAGGTCATAGGTCAAATATTGAACCATGTATATCTCGTAAATGGCTAGATATATTGAAATTTTGTTTTCACATTCAGCATGGTGGCATTAAGTATAATTTGGGAAAAAAGTGGTCACCTCGAGGTCAAAGGTTAAATATAGAAAGAACCATGTATATATCGTCAACGGCTAGACATATTCAAATTTTGTTTTGACATTCGGCATGGAGGCATTAAGTACAATTTGTGAAAAAGTAGTGACCTCGAGGTCAAAGGTCAAATAGTGATCCGTGTATATCTCGTAAACTGCTAAGTATATTGAAATTTTGTTTTCACATTCGGTGTGGGGGTATTAAGTACAATTTGTGAAAAAAGTGGTCACCTCGAGCTCAAAGGTCAAATATTGAACATTTGTTATTTCGTAAACTGTTAGACATATTGAAATTCTATTTTGACATTCGGCATGGGCAAAGTGCCAAATTAGAGATAGTTTCAGTTTTTAATAGAAGCAATGCATTTTGTACCACGTTAATTAACATTAAGTATACATTTAGGGTACATTTAGCTTTCGAAAAGCAAAGTTCTATATATGAATGGAGAAGCCATAGTCCTTTGTTTATACTATGATCAACAGTACTCAAATTTTGTTTCGATAAAGTACCAAATTAGAGTTAGTTTCAGGTTTCAAAGAAGAAAATGCATTCTGTACCACGTATTTGTATATAAAGTATAAGTTTAGGGTACTTTGTAGCTTTAGAAAAGGAAAGTACTATTTATGAATATAGAAGCCATAGTACTTTGTTTATACTATGATTAATAATACTCAATTTTACTTTAGATAAATTGCCAAATTAGGGTTAGTTTCAGGTTTAAAAAAGGAAAATGCATTCTATAACACGTTTTGAACATAACATCGTACTTTTAAGGTACTTTGTAGCTTTAGAAAATTTAAGTACTAGATTTGAATGGAGAAGCGATAGTTGTGTGTTTATACTACGATCAATAGTTCTCAACTTTATTTGAGCTAAAGTGCCAAGTTACAGTTAGTTTCAGCTTTCACGCAGGAAAATGCATTCTGTACCATGTTTTTGAACCTAAAGTGTACTTTTAGGGTACTTTGTAGCTTTTGAAAAGCAAAGTACTATATATTGATCGAGAAGCCATAGTCCCTTGTTTATACTAAGATCAATAGTACTCAACTTTAGTTAGCGAAAGTGCCAAACTAGAGTTGGTTTCATGATTCAAATATTAAAATGCAATCTGTACTAATGCATGTTGTTTGTGCATTGTACTCGCTAATTATTAGTTGAGTGAAACATGTATACACTCGAGTTCTACAGTATGTGAAATTTAAAACTGAGATTGTATTTACTGCTGTATGTCCTCCCTAAAGAATAGAGAATCAAATGGGGTATTAAGATGGTATTACATTATGAAAATTTAGAAAAAAACAAAATTTTATATTTTGCTACTGTACGTCTTCGGTAAATAATAAAGAGAATTAGAGAATGAAATGTACACAAAGCGCAATTCTGCAGTATACGAAATTTTAAAACCGCAATTACACGGGGCTTCCACTGGAATTTAATGCGTTTATTATTTTGTAGCTATGCAGCCCAATGTAAAATTCCCCGCTATTACCTTAAATTGTATATTTTTTCTTTTGTTTGCTGGCAGTATACGAGTTGGTCGAATATTGCTCACTACCACCTATTTATCTTTTTTTTACTGTTTTGGTCTTAAAATTTAGAAACTTGCAAATTTTTAAACTAATACAAAACTTCTTTTTGCTTCCACAATATAGATTGTTCTAACCGGCAAAACAAAAATTACACATGTTTAGCGCCATGGACTAGCCAAATTATTTGACGCTATAGTGTTTTGAACAGAATATAATTATTTTACAGTCGACAAAATAATGGTATGTTAGACGTTTTTCAGCTACATAGGGTAAAATATTGTTTAAGTAGAATTCACCCTAATATTAGATGTTTGTTGCTTTGAATGGCTAAACGTGTGTGGGGATGTTTTGAGAACTTGCCCCAGCAAAGGCCGCTGCGAAGGGTTATACCATGTAATTTAGGTAGCAAAATACTCTTTTCAACTGTAATGTATTGTAGAAAAGAATTTACAGGGTAAAAAAGGAAAAAAGGTTATATTGTAAGTAGAAAGGGGGTGTTTTGTTATTGGGAAGGGGGAAAGTGCTATAGTTTAAGTGAAGAGCTTGTATTTGGGGAAAAAGATATTAGAACATAATTTTGGGGGTGTTATTAAAATTTGAAAAACGCCATATTGGAGAGAGCGTGCTTAAATTTTCTTAAGAGTAAACTTGCACAAGTATATATTAAATGTGGGAATTGATTAAAAATGTTTGTATTTCACGAAATTGATGCCGCTGAATTTTTTTCGTACCTATTTGAATTAAATTAAATGTTAAAGGGGGGATGGGTGAAAAATACATTGTTCATTGCCTTTTATGACATATTAATTAGGGTTTGGAAAAAAGATGCCGTAAGGTATTCCTGTACAATTTCTGCTATGTTAAATAGGGGTCATAGTGTTGAAGGGACGTATTTATATAATTTCTACTATGTTAATTCGGGGGGTGCCGTTGAAAAATAGGGGGTTGAAAAAGGGGTCATAAATGAGATCAAAAAGTACCCAAGTCTAGTTCCAAAAAAAGTAACCACATTTGGTTCCAAAACTCAGGACACCAGGTATCGTACAGCCCTGGAAAATCAACACCTTGCTATCAGGGATGCCTGAAAAAAGGGCATTTTTTAGGGTAGTGTCAGTCAAGTGCCGCACACCTACTTATATATTGTTTATCTTTCGACGCCACCAAGTTTGAGGTGCAAAACGCAATGTTTATCGGTGCATGCACCGATGTTTTGCGATGCCATAGGTAATTTCTGGTGTAGCTCAGCTGGAGTCAACATCTGTCTTCCTTGCGAACACTTCACTACTTGTACATTTCTTTTACATTTACGTGAACACAGAAGCTTACCTATAGCCTATAATACACATAGAAAATAGCACTTTCCTACTAACTAGAGGATGATGTTAAGCTCTGGATAATGAACGGGAACTAAACTGTAACTATTTATTGAATATAATAAAATAATAATAATAAATAAGAATAATATAATTGATTAAATAAAATAATAATGGATAATATGGAATACATGAAACTTGGAATATCCTACTAATTGATTAATGAATATGAGCAAACATAAAAGGATTCTATGAAACGATCTTTCCTACTAAATTGGATTAGAGTGGTCTTGAGTCACTGAACTGAAAGGGGCCCTTGAACATACTTTCTATTACAACAATATGATGTTTCTGTTGCAAACCAATGTCTTTTTTTTCACGGGACGAAGTCCGTGATAATAACTTATTTACGAGTCAATGTCTCTTTAGTTCTTTAACTCGGTACTACGACGAATCGTACTATATTACGCTAAATGTCTTTTTCCTTTTCTTCGCTTTGCGATGATCATATGTCTACTAGAGTTTATATTAGAAATGTCTGTCATTCAACACGCTTCGAAGTTCAAGTTCGATTGAAAACACAAAGTCAACACGGTTATTTGAAACGGAACACTTTCACTTGTAACTAACTATAAACGAAGATTTTGACGATGTTCACTGGTTGATAAAGGAGTCAAGACTGCGGTCAAGATACTAAGTTCCATTTGGTTTTATAGATTTCTGATTTTGTGTTCTCAGGATGGTCTAAAGTTCTAATGGGAGATAGTAAAGTTCTTACCTTAGTAATGCTGTAAATCTGAAAGTCTTTGAGTTCTCATACAAATAGAAACTATAGTTGTTAATCAGAATGGAATTTGGGAAGGAGTAACCAAGTGTCTTCCCACATAATAAATACTTATTTCGAAATTAAGAAGGGAGTTTATCTCAGAAAGAAATTAGGTAATTATGACTTGTCATTTCTTCGTTCTCTTTCTTGTATTGTTGTAATCTACTCATATCACTAATCACTTATTAAACATTTATTACTCTTGGATTCATCTATTTCTCTTGTATCCCACGCGTGTTGGTCTTTACGCAATGATGTCATAGAAATACTTGTACTACTGTGCTCTAAATTCCCGAGTGTTAAAAAATATTACAGGAAGTCACACCCGGGCTATCCAAAAATGCATATTTTAAAATCCTACAAGCAGGGTGCAAGGTATTAACCAAAGGAAAAAGGGGATTCCCAGAAATTCTTCCAAGTAAAGTAGGGTCAAAAATTGCATAAATGAGACGACTTCTAGACAGGTAACAATAATTCGTTTACTGCATGTCGATATCTCAAGTAGATTTCGTATGAGGAGCGATGTTTAAAAAGCGTGCGGGACTACATAACTGTCAGGAGTACGAGTAACAATAATTCAATCAACAGTAAGAATATTGCTCCGAAAAGAGACAGTGGGACATTTCTGATTGGAATGGCAATGATTCTCTGAAAAACAGATACAGCGTAAAGTGATCCCGTTGGTCGGGTGGAAAATGTGCGGGTCACGATAATTCTGTGAAGAATCCCGGCTAGGCCATGGAACCTTGTCACCATTTAGAACTGTACACCTTATAACCGAAAATCGCCCTATCATGATATACTAAAAGCACTAGATATGACAAATTGAGGATTCAATTCAAAAAACGTAATGTATCCATCGAAATGACTTGACATTGAAAAGAACAAGGAACGTTCTTGTGTATGTCAAATCTAGTTGATGGAACGTACATAATCTCCTGAAGGGATATCATCATATGATTCTCTCTGAATTCGTAAGGTTGAATATGATACTTTAAATGTTGAAATAAAAAATCTGAAAAATGGAATTGCTATGCAGATCCAACAGCAAGAGTTCAATTGCAGTTGACTGTCCAACTAACAAAAAAAAGTCTTACTTGGTGTTTGGAGTAGAAGTATTTTTTTTCTAGAATAATTTGATATATCTATTTTAGCTGCTTAGAAACAGTTTCCGTTATTTATTTGCTACTAAACTATGATAATTGAAACGGTAGATAATATTTCATAGATGAAGTATTTTGTCGGAAAATAATAGGATTGCACTGAAATAATAGAAAAAGTCCGATTTGTAAATTTTGCAGTAGTGGGTCGTTTAGCTGCCAAAGATGCTTATTTAAAATTTAAAGTATCTCGCTTTTTGTAAAATTCATGACGTTTATGTATTAGCGTAATCTTCGGATTGTATAAACTAGATTAATTATAGCTATTATAGTTAATCTATGATCTTGACAGAAAGGTAGGCATTTTACAAGGTTCAACCGCTGAGCTTATGTTAGGAAGAGTATTTCTGACAGTGAGACTCACTCAACCATGACGTATACAAGCTGATGTAACTCGATTACCCATGATCTATTTCAGTTCAAGTGACGGCTGGCGCATCTTTATCTACGCGAATTTATTGAAAGTTCTCAATAACATACAGTTTGGAAAAAAAGATCAATAAGTTAAAGTTGTTTCGATCCCGCGACCTTCAGTGCAGAATGCCAGCACCTAGACCACTACACTAGAGAGTCTTTATTTTTTACCTACTTTTCGAATAGATCTAGTATTACTTGCTTACACACGTTCACACTGTTCCTTTTCTTATATATCTGCTTTTTTTTATTTTCTATTTTGCCCGTTCTATTATCACACATTCAAACGTCTGTATCGTATGAGAATTCTTTTGCAATATATCTCCTCTACATTGCTGCCACAGTAACTTGAAATTTAAGCACTAAATATGAGATATGTCTGGCAGGAGCTTAATTTTTCATACCGAGATTAGTTTCCAATATTCTCACCACGGCATGGAATTTACTTTCTTGAAAGATAACTTTTACGGAGTTTGTAAGATAACATGTTATTAGTACAGCGATCTCCACAGCGATTTCATGACAAGACCTTCAAACGTTTTTCCACAACATGCCGGTATATCTTCCAGCATGGCAAGCGGAAGGCCATTCGGTGTTACCAGACTGTAGACATGAATACGTTACTAGATGCGTTTCGTACCTTTAGCATTAACAGTTTCAACAGTAGGTAATCCTCCTATTACATAATGGTGGCGAATTATATGACATGTAAATAAAAACTTTGAACAACTATGACTAAAAATGATATCAATTTCGAGTCAAGAGTCAAGAGCGAAGAGCTAACTTGATTTTCAGAACATTTAGGATAATCTTGAGAACTCCTTAGAAACACTCTCAGATTTATCAATTAACAACAATATGAAGAAAAAATGCACTTACATCAAAATAGTCCCAATGGGGTTTGTAGTGACCTCCTACCCCATATCTTGCAACTTGAAGATTTTCAGCAGTTTGTGCAGACAAACCGGTTAAATCTTCCATTCTCTGATTAATAGTGGCAACGCAAGGATGGTCTTCTTCTACAAGCCATGCAATCTTACTATCACGATCCGGTGATACAACCTGAGCTCCTGTTTTAGACAGAACCACTTTAGCTATTTCCAGCTAAAAGATGGTGTGTGTTAGAAAGTTATAACAAAAAAATAACGATGGGCTGGAACAAAACTACTACATTAAGAAAAGAAGATTATTATCTTTATTCTGGAGAATGAATCTTGGCTAATCTGCATAATAAGGATGATAAAAAAAACTGTAACTTTGAAGTGTATGTTGTAATTAGTGCCTAGTTGTTATCATTCAGGACAAGGAAAAAACTTGCTCCATAAAACTGCTCTAGTAAAAACTATTGCTATAACAATAGACTTCTAACCATCGAGGTGAAAGGAAGAGAATATAAAACAATCATAGTGAATTTCAGCTTAAACAAACATAGTGAGAAAACCGAGATACAGATGAGAGCTACAAGGGAAGTACCCGGTCTGCAAAGCGTTTGAGAGCATCGTGTGGTGTTGCAGTTGTAAAGATACGAATACACTAAGGAATGCTCTTAGGTTATCAATTTCGAAACATCATAGTCAAACTTTGCATAACAAATTATCTTAAGGTGCTATGGCACTCGAAACTCACTCAAACGTTATCTCATTTAAACAGTATTGCAATATTTTTCTCAATTTCCTCTCTTATTTTTAATGTTACAAACTTCAAATTTTACCCACATTTAGACGAGGTACATATCTATGAATGGTATGTCTCACATGTTTAATATATCTAATAAGTCAGTTTAAGTTTTTGGCTTGTAACAACTTACAACAGTTCGATTTTCACAACTTGGGCTGGCATGTCCCTTCCGCGGACCGCCTCTTCGAACGACAATGTTCTGTTTTTCCTTCCTCCCTTTCTCGCTCCCTCGCTCAAATTGTATAGATCAGATGACTGATAAGCCAGACCCTTTCAACTACAGAAAGAATGAATGATAGAAGAAATGTTCTGTGTTCTGTGTTCTGAGTAGCGAACCGCCATGAAATATGACAGGAATTTGCAATGATTACTAAGTTGATTTTGAACATAATATTAGATAATAAACTTGCGTAGCCAATGTCCAGTGATGATTTCGGAACATTTCTCCTGGGGGAATTTCAATACAAAATTGAGTGATAAAAGTATAAAAAACAAATCTATTTTTCTTCTGTGTACAGATAGTTATGAATGGTGAAAGGAGACAAATGGGAATGATGAAAAAACTGGTTGAATAACAAATTGAGAGGAAGCAGGGGAAACCGAGAAAACCCAGACGGTGTTGTCCACCATAAGCGTACATGGTTGGATCGGCGCAGAGGCGAGCCTAGGACCTTTACATCCCTTTCGGATGAAGCCACCATGGTCGCGCCACCATGTCGTCTCATAGTTTCAATGAAGCCTTTCATACGTGGTGGTCGTCGCAACTTTAGTGACGCGGCAAGAATTCTGGTGGCGGGATCACGCGACTTTCCAAGCCATCAAGTTGGTAGCGCCACCATGTCGTTCCATTGTCTCAAATGAAGACTTTCACAAGAGAGCGTTTTTCGAGCCACCAGAGGCACATTTATTTGACAATATTGCATTTTAAACATGAATATCGAAGTAGAAAACGCACACTTCTACACAAAAAACTTTTTAACCGACGTTCATCCAAGGACTGTAGTATGTGAAATTATTACTGAAGAATATTCAAACAGATAATTGAAGCAGAGATGCTTGGAGAACCTTGTAAACATTTTTATTAATAAAGAAGATGCCTCGCCAGCAGAGAAACATGAATTTGGCAAGTTTTACATTTGAAGATACAATAAAAATTAAATTGATATAATTTATTTACGGCCTTTTGGCATCTCAGGCTCGGCTCGGGATAGAGGATGTTGTGAAATAGTCGTCCAAGGCCTAGCTTGTAGATACCATCCCGGTATTTGTCTGGTGTTACTGAGGAAAAAATCCTGGAAAACCTTCGTTGAAGTTAAATTTATTTATAGCCCTCAGGCATCTAAGGCTCAGATCGGTATAAATGAGGTGACAAAGCGGGAGGTATCAACCAAAGCCTAAGTTGAAGGTAGCAACCCAGAATTTGCCTAGGGTGGGACAGAAGAAAAATCTGGAAAACTGCAGTCAAGATGGTCGGCCGCTGAAAATGAATCCAATACCTCCCGAGTGCTAGGTGAGCTGTGCCCGCTCAGTGGAAAAAAACTTGTGTCAGGATAGGCGGCCGCTGGTGTACAGTAAACATCTTGCTACAACGTATTGTAATGTAAAAATAATCCTTAGCTTTGATCCTTATCTATATAAACATTTTTGTATGCAACTTTCTATCATCCTTTTCGTTCTTGAGATTGAAAATATCAATCTGCAAGAACTAGTGTCACCCTAAAAAAGGAAGTTTTCAGTATCCGTTACACAGCCTAAGTAACAGGAGCTAGAAAGATAAAATTTGGTATGAAGGTACATCAGCACCAGTAGAATAAGTAAATATTACAACATTTTGAAGAAGTCGCAATCTTGGATCCAAAATGGCCGCAAAACCCATTGTTGTATAGAATACATAGCCTAAACCACTGGAGCTACAAACACCAAATTTCTTATTACGGTGCATTATCCCCAGTAAATTACGAAAATATTACAAAAGTCTACAAAGTGGCGGACCCCAAAAATTCATTTTCAACATCGTTTGAGCTATAGATACAAAATCTGGCATAAAGGTATGTTATCAAGAGTAATTTGGGAAAATATTACATCATTTTGAAAAAGTCGCCATCTTAGATACAAAATGGCCGCCAAAATGAATTTTTCATAATATACGTAGTCTAAACGGCTGGAGCTAGAAGAAACAAATTTGGTATGACGGTACATCATCACTAGTAGGTTACAAGAATATTACAAAATATCTCCAAAGACGTCATATTGGATCCAAAATGGCGACCAATAAATATTAATTTTCAACATCGTTTGACCTAGAGATACGAAATTTGGCATAAAGGTGTGTTATCAAGACTAGTTTAGGTATTACAACATTTTGAAAAAGTCAACATCTTGGTTTTTCAAAATACATGCCCAAAATCATTTTCAAAACCGTTCGAGCTAGAGAAATGAAATTTGATATGATGCTGTACTATTACGAGTAGATCACGACAATATAAGAAAATGTAAAAAAAAAAGCCTCCATTTTTAATCCAAAATGGCTGCCCTGAAACCAATTTTTCAAATCACTAAAGCTAAGGAAACGAAATTTGGTATGTAGGTGTACCATCACGAGTGTGTTACAATAAATTGGACAAACTTAAGCTATGAGGGCGCAGCCCCCGCAGGGTATAGAGACAAATCTACACCATTGGGTGCAGTCCGTATTCTTTCTTCCGATGCGTCGTTCAGCTTCCAGTACTATGGCACTTTGAGTACGTATTTTCAGCCTACTACGAGTTAGCCCATTCACTTTCAGTCGAAAAGAACGTCTTTTTTCTCGGTGATGGGCTATAACTGGTTAACAGATGAATCTCGGTTATATGAATGTCTAAACTAATTTATTCATTTTGAAAACATGAAAACGTTAGATCAGTTTTCTGTCTCTGTCTGACTGTGGGTTTATCTGTCTGATAGTCTGTCGCCTGTCAATTTTCTATCTAGTATGCCGACTCTCATGTTCGTATCCGCACCAATCAGTTCGTCTTTTAAATATTGTAGCTACTTATAAAAAATTGCAATGCTCATCCGCGTGAAATTAAAAATATTTTTCGAATTCTGTCGCAGATTATTGTACAGTGTGTAGAATATTCTTTTCGTTAATCGATCTTGAAATAATGGGTGCACCCAAAATTTACTTTTTTTTCCACTTTCAGCGTTTACGTAAAGGTGAAAACAGAGGAACAACAGTAGCTACTTCTTCCAGCTCCATTTTCGAACTAGTGGCACGGTTGGTGGCGCGACCATGGTGGCTTCGTGTGATAAGGTACATAAAACGGGAAGCGCCACCAAAATTTCTGATGGCGCGACCGTGGCTTCATGTGAAAAGGGCCTTTCTACCGGAGGTGAGCGCTCTACCACCAAGCCTCTCATCCTTCCCGCTGTGCAGCAAAAAAATAAAAGAAAATCCGAAAGCAGTCGGGGGGACATTTCGTAGTCTGAATCAATTAGACCGAAACAAGTATTCAAATACTTGTTTCAAAATATGACATCGTGTGAATCTGACGTATATAATATTTTGAAAAAGTAGTAGACAGAACATTTTAGAGAGGTAATTCCTCACGCCGAAGCTAGAAAGAATTTTCTGTAAACGTATCTTGATCAATGCCTACTTTAGAGCTGGACGCTGCCGAAAGAGAAAAAAAAATTATCAGACTGGTTTATTTCCACTATCTCAGATTTCTAGGTCAATGCAATCGTTAGCATAGAAATCGAGAAATATGTCGTTTCTTATTTTCGGCCAAAGTGAGTGAGGTGATGTCTTAAAAATAATAGGCAAACAAGAACAGTGTAATCACCACAATTTGTAGATATATTGCCCATTGGTCAAGTACTGGTCATCATAAATATAGCTAGTGAATATAGCGTATATCAATTTTACTACCGTTTAGTCAAAATTACTATTTTAGAAATTATTATAATGTCTTCATGAAATCTACTAATTTCGTTTTTCCTTGATTTTATGAGCCAGGAGCGTATGAACATAGTTCTTCCGCGCTTGTTCGAGGGAGGAATTGTTCTTGTTTTCCAGTTAGTAGTAAAAAGGGATCGAACATTTGATATAATTATTTGAAGAGAAAGCATGATACTTATTGATATTAATCAACATTTTCTCGTATAGTATTAAAAAATCGTGACAATGTCGTCTTCAGAAATATTATAAGCATAGCAAAGAAGCACCTTTACATCTTGAAAAGTAGAGAAACTATATTACTTCTAGTGATAAACAAAACAGGATCAGCACCAAACTACTATAGTGTTGCATATCTTTGGTCTTGGTCTTCAATGTCAAGTCTTGGTCTTGTATACCGTAGACCTAGACTGCAAGACCGATTTGATTATCAGTGATAGTAATGAGCAAAACAAGAACAAGACATAATAATGAAACATTTTTTTGACAGAAGCTTTCTCCATATTAGGACTGAGAACGAAATTGACTTGCAAACATTACTCATTGTTACACATCTTACATAAGTTTTTCGAGAATGATATACAACGTAGTGCTAACTTGGTATTTAATAACATAAGAATTAAAAACGGATACTATTACTCAAAAATATATAATTTTGTGACTCGCTTTCCTCGCTGGGGGTGTGCCCCAGATCCCTGTAATTTCTAACACCTGGACTGTACTTTGCACACTGAGGCAGCGAGGGATTTTGGACTACAGCAATTGCGGATTTTTTCTTTTTCTCAAAAGGGAATATTACCATTTTGGTCACTTAGTGTGCATGTTTGTGCTTAATGGTTCATTTCTCAAACGGCTTTCGATATCGGCAGTAGTTTCCTTGAATAAGGTTTGTTATAAACCATAACATAACTTTATCAAAGGAAACTCGTTTCTTATGTTTCTAAAGCGAAAATACCTTACAAAGCTTCTTCTTCGGTCGGCAAGTATAACAAACTTTTCGTTTTCTTCTCCATTCAAAATATTTTTGCTGCAAACAGTGTTGTCCATGTAAGTAAAAGGAAACAACTAAAGAGAGGGTGTGTGGAGTGACCGTGCTGCCGGTGTTATCGCTGGAAGCAAGCAAGGAAGAACATTCATGAGTCACTCACCATTTTCAACTTTTCAACAGCAGATGTGCAGATGGAATAGTCGCACTGCAACGTTGCCTCTTTCTTAAAGTAAAAAAGCGGCACTGATTTATTGAGTATGTTGAAAGTTTGAGATATACCATTCATAGATATGTATCCCCTCTAAATGTTGGTAAAATTTGAAGTTTGTAACATTAAAAATAAGGGAGAAAATTGTTTTAAAAACATTCCAATGCTTTTTAAATGGGCTAACGTTCGAGGGAATTTAGAGTACTAGATAGAGCCCCTTAAAATGTTCTCTGTCAATCGGCCGAGTAGCGTGCTGACTTCACGACCCGCGGTACATGCACTATTTATTTTATTTTCTGTCAGCAGAATGAGTGCTGTGCATAATATTATAAAGAAATCAAAATAAAGAAAACATTTTGTCGTTCAAAAACGCTCCTTGTGGAACATATACTGTTAGTGATCGAAAATAAAGTTCTTGAGGAAACATGGCAAATTTATAAGATTGTTTCTCAGTAATATATAATTGTAGGTAGGCGTAGTCGTGTGGTGTATGCTACGGAAACTTGTATATGGAAAATGATATTTGTTTAACTCAAAGTATCAACAAAGATAAGCCTTTTCTGTTATAGGACAGCTGTTCTCTTT
The DNA here is from genome assembly GCA_022664845.1 of Lepisma saccharinum. Lineage (NCBI taxonomy): Eukaryota > Metazoa > Arthropoda > Insecta > Zygentoma > Lepismatidae > Lepisma > Lepisma saccharinum. The sequence goes on along the minus strand of JAGDQP010001013.1, from coordinate 7,703 downwards.
CGTCGTCGAGAACGTAGCTGTATTAAACTGGTTCCGTGCAAAACTGCATTTCCGCACATCATTCTCGACGTCCCAACAGGAACGTTGTTCGAATAAGAAAATGTTTCATCATTATATTTTCCTTTAATTTCCTTTTTTTCCTACATATTTATCGTAACTGGGACTTAAACCTGTAAGCTTAATTTGTTGAGGATCGCACGCCGCGACTTCAATAATCAGAGCGGCTGACAGAAAAGAACATTTTAAGGTATACAATATGCTATGCAAACTTCTTTCTTGTTATTTCGAGACTGGGCGAATACTACGCCCAAGTAGTTTAGTGTATTTACAGTAGGAAGGTAAAATTCCACCACAGAAAGTCTGTTCTCAAGCTATATTGCCCTTCTTAGTACAAACTAATGTATTAAACTCCTTCGTGCATTTCATGAAAATTAGCTCGCACGTGGTGAACTCTAGTAATGTGATTAATAGTATAGAAGAAAATGACTGGAAGCTTTCTTGAAACACGGGAAAATATTTTAAAATGTAATAAAAATTGAAAACAAGACTGATAAAATGTTAGACAGTGAAAACCAATAGAAATAAATCCAGAACTAAAGCATAATACTAGTTTAGTTTCACTCAAACTGTTTCCTTTTATATGTTTTAATACATTTTAATTCATAAAATATTTCCTTTTATGTTTGATTTCAAATAGTATTTGATTGTGTTCATCTTACCGAGACATTAAAAATATACGACGTTAAAAGTTGAAAATCTCATGTGCAATATGTCACCTCATATACATTTCACAATTTGCAAAATCCAGCCGGAAGCAGATTCGTTTCAAAACCAGATTTGAGACCAAATTTATAAAAAATATTCTAGGTATAGTTTGCACTCAAATGCTTAAGAATTTGTTTCGCCTAGGCATCTCTAGTCCCATTTGTAAAGAAGATGTACCTGAAGGAAAATTTCATATTCTGTTGTAATATATGAGGAGTAAGAAGTATCATAATATAAGAACTTGACTTAAATTTGCTGAGTGAGTCCTGGAGTTGGGTTTACTAGATTATGGGGTGTTGAAACTAGGTGGGATTACATACCACATCAGAGTCAACTTGATTTTTCATAGATGTGGTTAGGGCTGCTTAGTACTAGGAAGTTTCGAGCAGTTTTTAAAGCAAGTATTGTTAAGATATTTTTAATTATTTTTTTAGCCAATTCTTTATCTCATACCACTACAGACCGTTCTTAGAACATAAAATAAATTAATGACAAAACAAACTTGTAGAATAGTTAGTTACAGAATCCCATTCACAGATGTCATTAATGTAATTCTGAACTTTCAATATAAAACTCATTTCTTACACAGTTGTCACATAAACACAAAAATTAATGGACTTAAAAAATGATACCTGGCGCATCGTTTTAAATGGCCTGAGGTAAAAGAGCCCATACAAGTTACCTATAGGTCTCTCTTCCACAGAACGCCTTAGTTATTAATAACAGTCCTTTGCTTTATATACGAGGGAGTATCCCCCCAAAAGGAATTGTAACACTGATTGCGTATGTGTTGTAGTTACATATCCTGTCGTTAAGCGTTGTTTACCAAGACCAACCATGGTTTACATCTAAACAGTGAAGGTAAACATATTTATGTAGTAAGTTGATTTCCTAACAGTAATAATCCAAGAGCAACTTTGTCTTATAGCGTACAGACAAATCAGTCACATTTGCCTAAAATGAGCATTGAAAATCCAGTACAGTGTAGTTTTTAGGACAAGGTTCAAGAGAGCTACTGACTACTTTAATTGTAATAACTATAATGATACACACATGTTTAAAATATTTTTTCGTGATCTTGGAAACAAACTGGATTATCTGGATGAACTGATTGAAGAAGAGCTGAAAGATGCTTATGTTGTACGTTTTGCTGAACATTGGCTCGCACCAAATAGTTTAAGTACGATACAATTTAGTAATTATTATAAATTAATACCTAACTACCAAGGAACTATTTATAGTATGTAACATGGGGAGTATCTATTTTTGTATCAACTTAAGTGCAAACAAAGTCGACATAAGTAAATTTAGTGTTGAATTACATTTTGAAAATGCAGAAATCTCTATTCTAAATTTCTGTATACTTTTGTATCTACATATCTACATCTGGGAATGTGAACATATTTTTCCAACAACTTGAACTAGTTTTTTAATATATTTGTAAAAGGTATAGTGTGATACTAATTTGTCGGGATATTAATATTGACTGGCTGGTTCAGTCAAAAGAGAATACGCAGTGTATGCAAATATTAGATATGTTTGGGTTAAAAGCATTTATTGAAGTACCCACGCGCGGTAAAGCAGCATTAGAACAATTTATAGTTACAAAGGCAAACGAAGAATCAGTTAAAAGATACATGTCGTGAATCCTGGTTATTCTGATCATGATGTAATACTGGGTCTGGGTGAATTGAACACATTACAGTTTGAGATGGTAGTAGAACACAGACCAACTAAAACCAAATTTATTACTAAGCGATATTTTTCTAAGGACAAGGTTAAACATTTCTTAGATTTGATAAGACAAGAATCGTGGCGTGAAATGTATGAAATCAATGATATGGATGGAAAATTTAATTATTTTATAAATTTATTTCTCCACTATTTCAATACTGGGTTTCCAAGTAAGACTTGCTGTCTTGTTGTAACATTTATCCGAAAAGTAAGACTTGTCTTACTAGTGTTGTTAAAAATAAGAGAAAAGCATGGGTAACAGGTGGAATTAGAACTTCTAAATTACAGTTGTTTAAGCTAACGAAAAAGTTGAAATATGATAAGGATTTATCTCCTCCATTTGTTGAATATGTGAAAAGATATAGGAAGATGTATAAGAAAGTAATAAAACCGGCTAACCTTATGGCTAACAGTAGTTATATTTTCAAAGTTAATAACAAAAGCAAGGCGATGCGGGATATAATAAACGGTGTTTTTCACAATACTAAAGTTACTGGAGTCGAAACATTGCAAGTAAATGAGGAAGTAATTCATAATACGATAAGAATTGCAAACTATTCTCATGATTATTTTTTTTTAAAACTTGGATACTGTTAAATCCACTGAAGTAAATCAGCAATATTGCTTAGATCATCCAATAAAGGATGAGATGATTAGTAAATCGATTTTTAGAGCCATTTAATTCTCAAGAAATTCCACGAATAATAAAGGAATTAAAAAGTTTCAGCTCTCCTGGGCTGGATGAAGTGCCAACAACGGTTATAAAGGAGTGTTTGCCTTTTATAGAAACTCGCCTGTGCCATGTAATAAATCACTTCTTCTTAACAGGAGGGTTTCCTTCGCGACTTAAAACGGCTAAGGTTCTACCAGTATATAAAAAAGATACTAAAACAGAAGAGAACAATTCAAGTCCTATTTTTGTACTATCTTGCTTCTCAAAAATATTTGAATTAACTATGAGAGTGCGATTCTTTGTTTCAAATAACATAATATCTCCTTCCCAACATGATTTTCAGCATCAGAGGTCCACTAAAACGGCATTTCTTTTATTTCATCGCTGATGTGGCTGAGACTCTAAATAAAAAAGAGAATGTTCTATATATATTTGTTGATTTATCCAAAGCTTTTCATTCCATTAACCATGGAATTTTATTAAATAAATTATATCGTTATGAGATATGGGGATTTCCATATAAGTGGCTAACTTCATACTTGTCTGATCGAAATCAAATTGTTTCTATTACCAGAGAGGAAAGTGGTAAGAGGATTAAATACCAGTCGTCCTCATTAAAGATATCAAAAAGGGTCCCACAAGGATCAATATTAGGCTCTCTTGTATTTACTATATATATATATATATATATATATATATATATAAATGATTAAGTAAGATATTTACTTCCTAGCAAATCAACACAACATGCAGACGATGTAAATATACTTATAACAGGGAATGATATAACGGAGTATGCTACAAGAATTATGCAAAAGCATGTTACATGATTACGAAAGAATAGATTAGCTATGAACATAGGGAAAACTGCTATTATAAGATTCCGTTTTCCGGGTCAGAGAAATTCCCATGCGCCTGTGAATATAAACTCTGTAGAGGTGCAGTAATCAGAGTCAGTTAAATTTCTGGGTGTATATATTAATGAGAATTTATCATGGAATACCAATATTGGATATACTAATAATAACCGGAGTTCTCTTTGCTTTGCATTTCACAGGCTACACGATAGTGTTTGTATGAATACGGTAATGTCTTTGTATTATGTTAAGGTTTACTTGCTATTAAATTACGGTATTATTTTGGGGGAAAATTCACCACAGGGTTTAAGTACATTTCGAATACAAAAGAAAATTATAAGAATAATATTTAAATTTTCAAACCGGTGTTCATGTAAAAGGATGTTTAAGCAGTATAAAATACTAACTCTTCTTAGATGTATACGGTTTTATTCTGTATGTAAGCCAACACAAACATTTATTCACTGCTACAAATAAGATCCATTCTTATAATATCCGGCAAAATATGAACATGTATGTAATTCAGCAAAATTATGCAAATTTCGGGAAAACAGTACGTATATGTAAATAATACTCGACTATACTAGTACAATAAGTTACCAGCAAGTTTTAAAGATACAGCTGATGGTCAAATATTTCGGAAAGCTATAAAAAAATTAATGTTAAACATAGCGTACTATACGGTGGAGAGCTTTCTAAGTGATAGCTCTATATAATATCTTAAATCGAATTGTGATTTGTGACTCTTGTTCTTATATACGCGTATGTTTTAAGGTGACAATTGTAATGTTTAGTTGAGGCTGTAACTACAAGCAAAATACAGGCAAATAAATCATATCATACCATATCCTAGGGTTTCTCACGCCAATCTGTCTAGTGGCGTCAGTCTGTATGGAGTGGTTCGTCCTTGATCCAGCCTTTTGTGTGTTCCTACTCGTAGTGTTCTCTGATTTTCTAATGTGCGACCGCAAAGGAAAAAGAGTGTGTGTGTCAAATGTTATTTTTTTTGGTGGTGGGAGGGGATTGCAAATGATGCCGTCGATATACTTCGGGAAGCCTTTAAGGATATTGCTTTGCAAAAGACATACGAGTTTACGAGTGGTTTCCCCGCTTCAAACATCAACATAACAACTAAAGACGTCTAATTACGTGTTAGTCTCTCGACGAGCATAAATGAGGAAACCATCGAAAATGTGCAACAGGACATCAATGAATATAGCAGGATCATTGCTAAAATTTCTGAAGAAACAATTTATCATAGTACCTGCCAGCGAATTTTAACAGATTTGGAAATTACAAGGTTATCCACCAACTATGTGCCTCGCTTGCTAACGCAGGAGCAGAAAGACAAACGCGTATTCACGAGACTTGACGCATGAACTGCATAATAATCCAAAGTTGTTTGCAAAGATCTTAACTCAGGGTTTAGTGTTAGTGCTATGAGTACGAACCAGAACAAAACAAGTTTCAAAGCAGTAGAAACTCAAATTCACGAAAAATGCAGGATGCTGTGAGTGGGAAGACACACAAGATAACACTAAGGACGAACAACTCCGCAGAAGCTGACACCAGATAGCAGACTGACATGGGAGCAAATGAACAACGCTAAGGGGCATGATCTGTAACTACAACACGTACGCGCACAGTGTTGCCATTCTGCCTATTTTTGGGTACTCTCCCATATATTTGAATGTTTGTGTCGTTTAAGTAGATCAATTGAAAGCCAAACAAGGAATGCCATTATCTCATCGTTCTTTACGTAGAATTTGAAATATAGTGTTTGGAATTGGAAGCTTATAGCACTATGTGCATACTATAAATTACACTAAAATTCATATCTTCGGAGAATATAAAGCACCACCACGCACATTGTTGAAAATTTTAAACAAGTGCCTTCATATACGCATTCAGTAGTGTTTCATATTAATGCTAGTATCTGCAGCAATTCTTGAAAATCATCGACAGATTTCTTTTGCGGTACTGAAAGTTCTGACTTTTCAGTCCCAGTGGGATGTTCGCACATGCGCAGAAAGATTAAACCGTTCATTATCGTCACCAAACATGCAATTGAGAGGGTTAGTGGGAAAACGGCGTATTCCACAATTCTAGTGTTTCGAGACAAAAGCATTTTCTGTTTTAAGTACAAAGAACTTGAATATGCAGTTAACTTTCACGCTATCGTTTCAACCATGTAAAGTGATGTTTGGAATATTTTATGTCGTCATCCGTCACTTCCTTTGTTGCAAAATGTACCTGTTTGTGTCACCAAATGTATTGTCAACCAATATCATGTACAACTTGATATTCTCGTTGTTGCTTTTCATTATTGAATCTGAGGGATATGTAAAACAATGGTAAAAAGTACAACAACTTTCATGAGGTTTCTATGTTTCGCTTGCTGTATAGACGTTTTATCGAAAAAGTTATTACTGAAAACTCGCACTTCTCTAAGGCTCACATTCAGATTGCGTATACCAAGATCGTCTGCCTTTCTCGAATACCAAGCACTAATTTGAACTGGTCTTTCATCAAGGAATTTTAGGACATATTAGAAAATAATTAGTACAGAACTTACGTACAGAAAAGGAAAGAGGATCCCAGCACCTTACCTTTACAGGATATTTCCTGCCTCATACGCCATATTCTTGGACCATGGTACATCCCAGTGACATTATTCTTTAGAGTGTCAGATCTTACACTAATTTTTAGATTTGTGAATGACTCCTTTCCGCTATATGGTGCATGTCATCTCATTTCTGTAATTAATTTTCATTTCCCAAGCACAATGTTTGCGTGATAGCGCGTTAGGTATTGTGTCACCGTTAAAATCTATTTATTATGTGATTTTGTGTGTTTTAGCATTAATTTTTGTCTTTGCACTTTTTTTGGTATGCACCCTATATATATTGTTTATCTCTCGACGGCACCAAGTTTGAGGTGCAAATCGCCAAATTTTAATTTCAATACTTACTCGTTTTATGACATTCATGGTGCTTTTGTGGGAATGCGGGCGCAGCTCGTCGGGGTCAACATCTGTCATCCTTGCGAACACATTACTACCTGTACACTTCTTATACATTTACGTGAAGACAGAAGCTTACCTGTAGCCTATAACACACATAGAAAATAGCACTTTTCCTACTAACTAGAGGATGATGTTAAACTCTGGATAATGAACGGGAACTAAACTGTAATTTACTGTTTATTGAATATAATAAAATAATAATGAATAATAATGATATAATTGAATAAATAAAATAATAATGGATAATATGGAATATATGAAACCTTGAATATCATACTAATTGATTAATGAATATGAGCAAACATAAAAGGATTCTATGAAACGATCTTTTCTACTAAATTGGATTAGAGTGGTCTTGAGTCACTGAACTGAAAGGGGCCCTTGCCCATACCTTTTATTACAGGAATATCTTAGTTTTCACGGGACGAAGACCGTGATAATAACTTATTTACGAGTTCATGTCTTTTTAGTTCTTTAACTCGGTACTATGACGAATCGTACTATATTACGCTAAATGTCTTTTTCCTTTTCTTCATTTTGCGATGATCATATGTCTACTAGAGGTTATATTAGAAATGTATGTCATTCAACACACTTAGAAATTCAAGTTCGATTGAAAACACAAAGTCAACACGGTTATTTGAAACGG
>JAGDQP010001012.1:101359-134451 GCA_022664845.1 Lepisma saccharinum | reverse complement strand
TTGGTATCCACGAAAAGACAACCTCACCACCGCCAGAGCAGATGGCGTGTGTCTTACAGAGAATATCTTGCACGAGCGGATGTTTCGAATACATATTGTCGAGGCTTTGAACAACACTCTTCGAATCTGTACAAACAAGGATGCGGTTGAAACCATGAACAAGACTAAAATCCAAAGCCTTTAAAAGAGCATATAGCTCAGCAGTAAAAATACTGGCTTTGGGGTTAAGACAAAATTGACGGGCTTCCCCTTCTACAACAAACGCACATCCAACAGATTCATCTGTTTTGGATCCATCGGTAAAAACTGATAAAAAACGTGGGTACTGACTCTGCAACGCAAGAAAACGTTGCTGGAATTCAATCATGGAGGTCTCCGATTTCTTGAAATGTGACAAAGAAAGATCAATCCGTGGGCGGGCAAGTGTCCACGGCGGACGGAGACTAAAACTGACAGGACAGACAGTTGGGCGGTCTGCATTCAGATTCTCCAACAACTCTGAAGCTCGGATGCCAAGTGGTCGGGTAGCGTGACCACGGCGTTCATAGAGGGCTCGTTGGACTGGGTATACCACTAAGTTATGTGCTGGGTTGCTTGCCAAAGATGAGATCTTAGCAAGATAGCTCAGCACATAGTACATCCTATGAATCGCGAGCGGTGGTTCACCGGCATCAACACAAAGACTGGTCACAGGACTTGTGCGATACGCGCCAGTGCAGAGTCGAATTCCAGCATGATGGACACTATCCAGCGTATGTAACGCTGAAAAGCGTGCAGAGGAATAAGCGTGACAACCATAGGTAAGCTTGGATAAAATGAGTGCGCGATAAAGGCGCAACAAGGTTGTACGGTCAGTACCCCAAGTGGGATGACTTAAAACACGTAATAAATTCAGAGCTCTCGTACAGGAAAGTTTAATTTGGCGAAGGTGACTACGCCAATTTAACTTGGTATCAAATAATAAACCGAGGTATCGTACCTCCTGGACGAACTGGAGTTGTCTGTCTCCAAGATAGAGATCTGGGTCAACGAAACAAGTTCGTTTACGGCAAAAGTGGACACAGACTGTCTTCGTTGGTGAAAAACGAAAACCAGTCTGGTGGGACCAGTCAACAAGACGGTTAAGCGTCAACTGGATCTGCCGGGCTGCGAGGTTGATATTCGCAGACTTACAGACAATTGTCAAGTCGTCAACATATAAAAGACCTTGCACAGGGGGGCGAATACAAGACATAACACTATTCACTGCAATAGCGAACAGTGTTACACTTAGCACACTCCCTTGAGGTACGCCATTCTCCTGTAAATAACGCTCTGAGAAACGATCACTAACACGGACACGAAAATAGCGATCGCGAAGAAAATTTGTTATAAAATGGGCCATATGGCCCCTTATGCCCCAATCATGAAGCTGGCGTAGTATGCCATATCTCCAGGTGGTATCATAGGCCTTCTCTAAATCGAAGAACACAGTAAGAACATGTTCATTCCGGAGAAATGCATTCTGAACAATAGACTCTAACCTGACAAGATGGTCGACAGTTGAGCGATATTGGCGAAACCCACACTGATCATTGGAAAGCAAGCTGTTATGCTCCAAGTACCACATTAGGCGTCGGTTTATCATTCTCTCAAATAGTTTGCATACGCAGCTAGTGAGAGCAATGGGCCGGTAACTGGTGGGGTTTAGTTTATCTTTGTCAGGTTTCAGAATGGGAATGACAATAGCTTCTCGCCAACTAGGAGGGAAGCTATCAGTCCTCCAGATCTGATTATACAGGTCAAGCAAGAAGACCTTTCCTTGCGAGGGAAGGTGTCGCAGCATTTCATAATGAATATCATCCAGTCCAGGGGATGTGTTTCTAACATCCCGCAAGGCAGTTTCAAGTTCCCACTCGGTGAAAGAGACATTATAGCGTTCTAAATTATTAGAGTGAAACCGTAGAGGTATTATCTCTGCCTGTAATTTAATGTTTACGAAGTTAGCACTATAGTGCTGAGAGCTGGATATTGCTGCGAAGGCTGCTCCAAGAAGATTAGCGATCTCTTCTGGGTCAGTATGCAAGTCATTGTTCTGCTTCAGAGCAGTCAATGGCTCGGAGCGACAATTTCCTTGCAAACGTCTGACCCGTTCCCACACGTCTCGAATTGGCGTTTGTGAATTAATGGACGATACGTATTCACGAAATGATGTACGCCGAGTTCGTTTCATGAGACGTCGAATATAAGCTTGTGACTGTCGAACTGCATTCAAATTTGCCGCTGTAGGATATCGATTGAACACCCGTAAAGCGCGACTGCGCCGTCGCCGTGCTACCTCGAGCTCATCGTTCCACCAGGGAACAGAACGCCGACGGGGCGTTCGGCCAGACTGAGGGATGGAACATCTGGCAGCTCGCAAAATTTCACGGTTCAAGTACTCAACCGAATCATTCAGGGGCAAATCTCCTTGATCAACTAGTTGGACACGAGTTGCATATTTAGTCCAGTCAGCACGCTTCAGGTGCCAATGCGGTAATTTGCGTGGTGCTTGATAAAGGTTTAAAAACACTAAAATAACTGGGAAGTGGTCACTACCACATAGATCGTCATGTACACGCCATGCCAGCATGGGTGCAACAACTACACTGCAGACAGACAGATCTATCGCTGAGTATGTGCCACTTGCCAAACTAAAATGCGTGTTAGCACCAGTATTTAATAAAACTAAGTTGGAAGCGTCAATAAACGATTCAACTATTCTACCGCGGACATCTGTACGAACACTACCCCAAATAACATTATAGGAATTAAAATCGCCAACTAAAATTATAGGTTGGGGTAACTGCTGCAAGAGATTCTGAAGGTCAAGGAGCGTAAAGTCTTGTTCCCTTGTGATATATAAATTCAGGATGGTAACAGGCTGCTCAAGGTGGACGCGAGCAGCAACCGCCTGTAGGTTCGTAGCAATGTGGACAGGTGTTGAATACAGCGTATCAACAACACCAATTGCAACACCGCCACATGCGCGACCATCCGTGGGAAAATCTGTGCGATAGAGTGTATAATCCTTCAATATCACAGATTCAGTTGTTTTAAACTTGGTTTCCTGAAGGCAAACTATAAAAGGGGAAAGATCTGATAACAAGACTTGCAGTTCTTCATAGTGGGAATGAAATCCGTTAAGATTCCATTGGAGCATAGCCATTGGGATGAAGATTAAGAAAAATATTACCTTTTAAGTCGAGGTTTATTAAATTTCCCTCCCTTTCCGACTACAGTATACTCCGAGTCCATCAGATCGTCCTCAATCATATCTGATTTGAGGGATGAACTCGGCGCAGTAAGGGCAGGTGAAGAATTTTGATGTGCTAGCTGAGTAGCAAGCACAGTAGTGAGACGTTTTATGCTCGTTGCTAGTGGCGACATTCGACCAGTGCGTGTGACTTTACTGGCACGAACAGTAGAGACAGCCCGTGGAGTCCTAGAAGACTGCACAGGAGACATGTGTCTCTGAGGATGCATCGGCGAAACCTGATAAGTCTGTGAGGGGGAGAACCCCGAGAAAACCCACGCACATGGTGTTCGTCCACCACAAAGTGCACATAACACGAGCCGGGGGGATCGAACCGAGGGCCCCACGCATCAAAAGTAAGCGCCTTACCACTGAGCCACCGCGCTCTTATTTTAATCTTCTTCCATCTTATTCTCTGGGGGAAATAAACCTTATTGATTGAGCGGCCGTCAGTTGGTGGAGCGTTGGCTTAGCTTTCGGAACGATCCAAGCGGCCGCCTATTCTAAATAAGGCTTTTCCTGTCACTCCAGACAAATGCCGGGATGTTACCCTGCAACATCCTTTCTCCCAGCCTGAGATGCCTGAAGGACTTAAATAAATAAATTCAAATTCAATGTAATATTAATGTAAGCATGTTAAATACGTAAATAATAACACAAAATATTTATTAAAATTTATTTTTATTAATTAGCACAAAAGTCACTTGAATTCTACAGCAAAACACTCGGATAAACTGCCCTGAGTCTTGTACATACAAATATATACATAATAATCATATCTTTAAATTGCCAACAATACATACAACAGCTACGTAGGACAGATAGGTCTTTTACATCAACATAAAATATATTCCTTTTCAATGCAATAGTTAGAATAACATATTGATATCATAACATAAATATAATATACTTTACAAAGCAAAATAAGAATTATTTTTAAACAGTTATTATTAGAACCCGGTTTATAAAATTAAATGTAAAAATAATAGTATTGTTTTAATTTTAAATACGGTATATGCACTTTGAACTCTCAAACCGAATAATTTAAAGGGGACTTCCAAACAAACTGCAATTGTCAACACTCATTTTCATTGCTATTTTGCTTACTTTAAATGCCATTAAGATTATATGCATTGTGTATTTTTGTAGAACTGTTTCTAACCTTGTGTTTCGGTATGGCGATAATTTAACTGACTTTACGAAAACAGTTGCTTCTAACAATTGAGTATAAGAAACGAAATTGCTCAGTTCGGTTTTAACGTACAGAAAAAAAAAGTTCACTTCACACACCCAGACTCCGTGAACTAGTGGCTAACTGCAGATTTCGGATTGACACGAAGCTTAGAATTCTGCTGCCGACCATCTTAACATTCTTCAGTTTCACCAGTCGAATACTGGAAAGGTTGTGGTTCAAAAGTTCCCGGAAAGAGGACACGTCCAGGAATGTCCTCATTTACAGCAGTGACAGGCTTACACCATAGTTTTATTATCTTCAGTATATTTAGTTCAAAAATACAATCAGCTCATCTTTTATAAATTGTCTTTTCACGTGTATGCCTGCACATCAAATAAACATTTACTTGTAACAGACGGAGTATGCCAATCAAAACTAGGGATGACCAAATCCGGATGTTAGATCATTACTCAACTGGATATACGGATAAAGTAAATACAATCGAATGACGGATGAAATTAACCGTCATCCAGATTATCCGATTTTTCTTAAACATATCATTCTGATAATCGACACCCGGACTTTTTGGTCAACCCTAATTAAAAGCTACAATGCACAGATCGACAATGTTAAAATCGAATAAAAAAATTACAGCAGTGTTCCTGAAAGGATAGTTCACGGATACCAAATTGTGTTCAGGTAGATACATGAAAATTTCAATACGATTTAACTTTCAAAGATGAAGAAAAAGAAACGAGCTAGATTTATTTATGGCTTTTAGGCATCTTTGGCTGAGGCCAGGATAGGCATTCACTAAGAAGAATCTCTTCTAAGGATCGATTAACAATTTGAGCACAAGATTTTAGAGTAAGGGTAATTACTGAAGCCTTCGAAATTTCTTAGGGAGAGGAAAATCAGCTGAAGACAATAAAGGGAAAAAAGAAACTGGTTAGGACATTGACTGCATAAAATCAAAAGATGCGATTGATGACATAGTTCTGGCAGGAACATGACGAAGAATCCAACTCCTTGACATTATTAAGGAAGATAAATCGTTATCAGTAGCGGATCCACGATTTTCGTGAGGAGGGTACGCAGGTGGAATAAACCAGGGAGAATTTTTGATATTTTCCTGCCAATTGGATTTTCTAAGTACAAATCTATCTTATTTCCTTCCCCCACATATTGCTAAATGCTATCATGGAATATGACATAGATATCCCCCCAAAATTGATAATTCTAGATAAATTAAATTTGTTCGGAAACAAATCGAAACTTTTTCTGACATAAATTCTTAATAAAATAATGCTATAAAAATAAAATTAATTTTTTCATTGAGAAGAGAGCGCGCGCGTCTCCCCTCTCTGGATCCGTCACTGAATCCTATGCTAAGACAAAAAGGAAAGAGCAAACTCAAGATTAATGGAGAGGGCTTACGTGCATTGTTGCTTTCAACAAAATACTAATGATGACGATAAAACAATGAATTCTTGTACACCTTAATGTTGAAAAATCTACAGGAAATTGTATCACTGCTGTACTCGAGCTCGCATCTAGCTGCCGGCCACGTGTTCTAACCATTAGACATCACGGTATGGCTTACGGAACTTACTCTATGGCTTACGGAACTCGCAAGTTCATCGCCACAGTAACAAACGTTCCCCATAGGATTCTATACTAGGCATCATCAAGCCAGTTTTTTTTTATCAGAAACACCTCTTCTTGAAGATTCCTTTTAATACTGTCCTCCCAACGGTCTCTCTCCCTTCGGCTTTCCAACCAAGATGGAATATAAGAGGCGTGTTTAAGCGTTGACCAGGGTAACAGCTGGTCAGTAGGACAATCCTTTTGGCGCTGACCAAGATGCATTTTCGTGACCTGACCAAACAAAAGTTGGTTAGCCCTTAGTCAAGGATGTTCTAATAGACCACACCACGGAGCTCGGTTTTGTATCCAGGTCAGCATGGCGGCCAGCGTACTTCAAGTTGTGGGTATTTAAAGAAATAAAGTGCTGTGCAGTGAAGATAAACGCCTGCTCTTTTAAAAATCGTTGGATGAACTTAATTCAGTTGTTTGTTTTTTCATTCGCTTGCTACTACCGTGTAGATGGCCCATCACTGGTACCGGAAAATCGTGCACATTGCAACCTAGCACCTCAAGAGAAAGAGGTTCCATCTTTCACCACCCTTTTAGGTTCCATTTCCTCACACGTGCTAATTCCTTCCCAGAATTGCCAACTGCAACAGTTAACAAAGCAGGAAAATTTTTAACGTACAGCAATTACCGATAACAATTCTCCTACAAGTGATCCAACAACTATTAATCACAATTACCTTGACATAAAAAAAAAAAAATAGAGGGGGAAAAAACTAAGTGCTTCTCATTCTTCGATTATCTCAGCTTCGTCAATAGAAGGGAAACCTGATATATGTTTCAACAGAGGCCATTACCAGCGATGGCAACATCACTGTAGATATGAAAGAGCAACACCCACGTTTTTTGTCCTATACAAGTTCTGATGGAAGTGTCAACTTACAATACGATAGTGAGCAACGTTGTAGTGAAGTAGCATTTACGGAACTAGATCATAAAAACAAAATGGCTTCATCTTAAAAAAAAAAAAAGACGCATAGAAAGCTAAAAAGTGATTAAAAGCCCAGTGCTTCGAGTGTGTCTAAGATCTCCGAAGATGAGAAATAGAAGACAAGGCGATAAAGCCCATGTTCCCACTTACTAGCTTGTTTAATCTGAGACAGCCTTTCACATTTTTGTCCTTGTACTTATGATAATAAGCGGTACAAAATCGAATTGAATTTTCTAAGTTCTGTAGCCGCAGTTGTTTGTCCGCTCCAATAAGTGAATTTATTTACATGACCTTTAGGCATCTCAGGCTTAGAGCGTTGTCCCCCAGCTACTACTCTAAATTAGGGTTATTTTTCAAAACATCTGATATAGAGCTGATTTTTTTTTTTTTTTTTAATTTTCAACTTCAAGTAATCATTCTCGGAACATGTGTAACAATTTAAATCTACAGTATTTTTCTTGGCTTTGTTGCCACCCAAAATAATTTACATTACTTTATTGATATCTCCTTTTCTTGTACAACTTAAATACTGCCTAAAAATTACTCACCATCATCTACAATTTTTTCTTCACACATTTTAATAAATTAAATTATTACTCCATCTTTTTCTCGAAAATCCGTCTCCGTGGCCAAGCTTTAACCACTTTTGAAAAATAGTTTTGGCGTTTTGGTCATGATAATGCGTCATGTAGTGACCAACAGTAACCGACTTTCTTAACCTGGTCGAAAACACGCCTATAATCTTTATTTTCCCCCCATCCGAGCTACATGACCTGCCCATTTTAGTCGTCGCGATTTCATTGTTCTTATAACATCTGGGGTGTCTTACAGTCCGTTTCATTATGCAGTCTCCTCCACTCCCCAGTCATCTCGTCCCGTATATCTTTTTCAAAACCTTATTTTCAAACACTCGCAATTTATGTTCATCTGCTAGGGTCGTACTCCAACTTTCGCAACAGTAAAGTATTACCGGCAGAATAACCGTTCTGTATACTTTCAATTTCAATTTCCTTGATATTAATCGCGATGTTAGAAGCTTTTGGACTGAATAGAAACATGCGTTCCCCGATACTAAGCGACTGTTTATTTCTTCCGTGACCTCATTTTTGCTTGTTACGTATGCTTCCAAGTATTTAAATTTGTCTACTTTCTCTATGACCTCATCCTTAATTCTTGTTTTTATTTCCTTCATTCCCAGTGTTTCGGCTTATCATGTACTTTGTTTTATCTATGTTTACCTGTAGACCTATCTCATCGCACGCTTGTACTAAGACATCGGTGTTGCTTTGTAGTGCATCTATATCGTCCCCTATTAAATCTACATCATCCGCGTATACAAACAGTTGATTCAAACCATTCAATGATAGTCCCTTTTTGTCCCCTTTAATTTTTAAAATCGCATATTCTAACGCAAAGTTAAACATTAGTGGTGACAACGCATCGCCTCAATCCGTTACAAATCTTGAAACTATCTGACATATTATTTGAATATGTTTTATTTATGGCCTTTAGGCATCTAAGGCTCAGGCGGGAAGGTGTCGACCAGGGCCTATGCTGGTGTGACTGAGGAAAAAAAGCAGACATATAATTACCTATCCGTACTCTGCTTCTGGGGTCGCTGACACACATTCTCACTAGTTGAACCAGTTTTTTTTTCTTCTTTCGGAACTCCAAATCGTCCCAGCATACTGTATAACTTAGCACTGTTAAAATTGTAAAATGACTTGGTGAAATGTGCTTTGATTTAGATTTACAAGTCAATGAGGTAACGCAAGAAAGAAAGTATGCTAGTCATTACTAACACGGAACAAACTATGAAAACTCTGATATAAGAGAAAATATTGTTACACAGTGGAATTATAACAATGGTAAGGCATATAAGCAATTGTTAAAATATTTGGTTCGGAAGGTTATCTATGTACTCCTTATTACATTATGCAACTTACTAACCTAAAGCTATATCAGTTTAGTAGCTTACAGAATTCATCATGTGAGACGATTCTTTCTACGACATAAAGCTAACCTCGGCCTAACCCAACCATTTTACAAGCACGGACCACCTTTCTCGTGTATGTTTCAATCATTACAATACAAAAGGTCTTGAGTAACATCTAATTCTTTCGCATTGTACGATTTTCTGAAATCTTTATCAAGAAAGTCTCCGCAGGTAGTGGAGTGCATTGATTTCGATGCCAACAGCGAGTAGATAAATCAAGGAATGCTCTATTTACACGACTGGAGAATGAATATTTGTGGAATTTACAAACTTAAAGAGGAAATGAATCAGTTACTACAATAACCCCAAAATAAGCAAAGTTTACCACAGACACAAAAAAAATTGGGCGTGCTCTGCTAGTCTAATCGTTAGAAAACCCAGCTGCTAAAACGGGGAGATCTGGGTTCAAGTCCCGGTGACGCCAAGGACCAATTTTTCTGTTTATTTTTCACCATTTGCCCTACACAACGTCTGTATAAAACACCATTTGTCAAACTAAACATGACGGGAGAATTAGGTGAAATAGAAGCTGAAAATTCCACTTTTGAAAGAGTTAAAGACGCGTCATGCAATTCCCATTTAAAGCAATGGAAGAAATTGGTACCACTATGGAAGAGGTAATCTACAGGGAACGCGGATGGATATCACATTTCGTTATGAATTATGGTAGAGAAATTACCTATGATACATTAGCGATCTACATAAATGTAGACTATCTGTTTAGAGGTCTGGATTACGAAAGATTTGAGAGGTACTGTACTAGAGGTAAACAAATCGAATGATGTCAGATGGAATTGAAAGTTCTAGTTGCAAAGAGAAGCCATTTATTTCAGTCCCATCCGAAGGAAAGTATTCCATAGTGCTGTTACCGCCCATACAATTCATTTTATCTTATCCGAAGGAAAGTATTGTTATATTTTTTACCTAATACAATATTTTCGCATCGACTAAACAGTAAAAATATTGACAAAGCATATTAGGACTACTCATTAACTAAAACGAACGTTAATATTGCAGTACAGTCGGGGACAAAAATGGAACCATCCTATGGTTGACCTGAGGCCATAATAAGAGTAAGAACTGTTATGACTAAAACATACTATTAGAGATTCAAGATGCTTAATGACAGCCAACAATAATTATATCCATGAATCATTCAACATTTTTTAAAAATAATCTGCGCAGAGCTTTGCAAAGAATACCTCTTTTCTGTCTCCGACGGAACATAACATTTTGTATTTATAACATTAGGATTAAGTTTTATGTAGAACATTACAGTTAGCTCAAACTTTACAATTTTATTTCGTCACTTTCAGCATCAATAAATTCTACAATACAACGACTTACGTGCAAATTTGATCACACTTGAATTTATCTTACAAATCAATTCGTCGCACACACAATTGAAAGCAACATTTATAGAACGTAAAATGGACGGCGTTTTAAGATACAAACAACTAATCAAAAGAAATCTTGTTGAGGTTTCAAATTACTTCGTTCTACAATACAAGCAGGCTGCTCTTTATACAGTAGTTTTTAAATTATAATTATTGTCAACTAAATATGAACAATGTACTCACAATTATTCAGATCTTCAAGAGCTCGAAGCCGGCTATCGAAAGGAAATATATGTAACAACCTTCTTTACAAGCTAAAAAATATATATGAGAACCGGAGTGCTTCAGTTCAATTTCCCTTCCACTGTTTATTTACGATTAAACTTCCACGCAAACATATTGTCTATAAGTATCAGCAAAAGTTTAATCTTTCAACTTAATACAATTCTTTATACTTTTCTGAACTTAAGAAATACATATATGAGCCCTTCAGCTGCCTATCGGGCCATGTCCATTCTTGTTGGAAAGAGGGGTTATCGATTTAAATGGACCTGAAAGTGATAATCTTTCATCTGACAAACGGGTTTAGACCTCACTCAACCTACTGAAGGTTCAATCTCACCATCTGTCTTGGCAACTCATGAATGTGATGGATTAAACCACAGATATGAGCTCAGAAAGTTCGTTCCTGTAAAATTTGTTGAAAGGGACTTGGAGCGATAGGCAACTGAACGGCTCATATCACATCGATATATTAAAACATTTAAATAAGGTTATTAAAATGGCTTCTTATATAGCCTACACCATTGAGTTCAAACCTAACTGGGTGGTTCGCAATCATCTTATTATCTCAAAAACTGTAATTGCATTTCGAAAGTCACGTTTGGTTCCATGATTAAAAACAAAAATCTCATTTCTTTTTTGCTGATTAATGTGTAACGAATTTATCATTTCAGCTTCTAGGACGTCATTTATATACATACAGTAGAACCTCAGTTGTATAAGAAGTTGTCCAACTGTAGAAGCATTTAAAGCTTTATTTCGGATAACAAAGTTTACTGTTCTTTTGAAAAAATCTTCTATCTTTTTCGATATTTTTTGCCGTTTCGGTTAACAGAGGTTTTACTGTATATTTCTAACTAACCAACTGTCTATGGCTTACAGAAACTGCATGTTGACTGCCGCAGTAACAAATACTTGCTATTGCATTCTACCTGGACAAGATCAAGCCAGCTTTATCACTAACACCTACCTCTCGAAGGTTTTTTTCTAATATTGTGAAGTCTCAACAACGATGGAATATATCTTTAGTTTCCTTCATCCGAGATACATAATTTGCCTATCTTAGCCGTCGTGATTTCATTATCAGCTCAGTCTGTAGAGTTTTTCATTATGAAGTCTCGTCCAGTCTTCAGTCATCTCGTTTCGTTTCGGCCCACATATATATCTCAATACCTTATTTTCAAACACGATTTTCTTGCAGAGCATATACATACTGCCTTTATAGATTAAAAAAAAAAAAAAGACCCAAGAAATACTATACTGTCACATGTATATAACGTTATGTATTGGAACAATTTCATTTGATTTGGTTGATCACCATGTTTTGCTAAGTAAACTTGAGTTTCTCAGTTTTTCTACGGGAACATTATAAAATTATTAACATCGTATTTACGTAAACGTAAAAAGGCGCTAGTTTTTAACGGATATATTTCTGAATATTTTGAGACACTGTCCGGAGTACCACAAGGTTCCAACCTCGGCCCTTTATTATTTCTTTTAGTTATTAATGATATATCTGAGTGTATCGAGAACTCCCATATTCTGTTATCCGCGGATGACCTGAAATTATATGCTAGAATTGAATCAATTCAGGGACAGTGTCAAACTACAAAAAGACTTGGATAATGTCAATGAATGACAGGAATAAATTTGTAATTAATACACAAAAAGTGCAATGCCATACCTTTTACAAGGAAAGAAAAGTATGTTGAATGTAACTACTCGATAGATGGAGTAAATCTATCGAAATCTGAAACGGTTATCTTAGAGTAGTCTCCGATCCAAAACTAAACTTCGGGCGTCACGTTGAAATGATCACTAACAATACGTACATGAGTCTTGGGTATATTTACCGTTTTAGCAAAGATCTCCGTCTCGACTCAACACTTCTAAAATTGTACTCCTGTACTGTATGAACTCCGAATACTCAGAAACATGTTCAAGTAATAAAGAAAATCCAGTGTAAAGTTTTGAAATTATTAATGTATAGAAAAATCACATTATATCCGGCATACATGTCATACAGGGAATTAGTGAGCAATTTTAATGTACAAACGTTGGAACAAAGACGACGTCTAAACGATTTAATATTCCTGTATAAATTAATACACAATCAAATTGATTGAATTCCGGAAATTTTCATTCAAGTCCCGAACACTAAAACGAGATTGGGTAATAATGGAACATTCTATTGCAAAAAAGCAAAGGACTGAAATTCTATATAAATCCCCAATTTGGAGAATGAGTGCTTTCTACAATAAAATTGAACCGTGTGTGTGTTTGGAATAAAGAATAGAAAATTAAAGTTGTAGCAGTGCCCCAGAGATGTCACTATAAAACATGTTTAAGTTTATGATGAACATATTGTTGTACAATTTTAGTTCTTGAAAAATGTCTTAACATATGCAAACATGTTCTAAGACGGGTTAGGCCAGAAACACCATTCCAAGCGATCAAATGGAACTTAAATAAAAAGACATTCCTAGTTCCACGAACACTTCGCTTTCGTCCCGTAAACATGTCTTCCCAGTTAGGTTTGAGATCATTGGCGTGTTAAAGCAGTAGTGAAATGCTAAGCTTTTTTGGTGGCACGTTCTTCTAAATAAGCATAATTCGTGAGGCTCATCAGTGTTTGGCAACACAAAGATGTAAAGCAAGCATTGATTTTTCCGTTACGCTTTGTTCGATTCTCTTTTAAATTTAAATCCTATGGGACAAACCATATGAAGCTAAAGTGGCTATAATATGTGTATGCCTTTTAGTTCAAAATATGACTTGACAAGAAGTAACAATTACTTTCCATACAATGAAACCACTAAAGGAAACATCGCAGGTTAAAATAATATTACTTTTCATCTCTAAACTTAGCAAACTGTCATTTATACTCATCCCACCTTTCGAAAAGTAAGTGCACTTAGGAGGTTTGTTTGGGAAGGTTACGAATCGTTCAACTCACGGGTTGTGATAATGATATGCTTACATATGAGATCCGCGAGGTGTTATAGATTAAAAGAATAAACAGCCCTGTACATTAACATCATAATTAATGCACTTTCAAAATAAACTATAACAAAAAACACTTGTTGATAAAGAAATTAACACCTTCCATACTGAAAGATCTGACCAATATACACAAACAAAATGTATAACATATCGGGAGACCACAAGACCTCAAAGGTCCGGCAAAAAACAGGAGTATATATATCTGAAGTGATTAGGATAGATGATATGATATTATCCTCACAATAACTTTAAATTTTACTCTTTTCTTCGTTTTCCTTCATAAAAAACTTGGGACCGACTAACAGTAAAGGTGGACGAGACAATAACTCAATAATTGTTCGTTACTAATGCAGTATCTCTTGCAACGTGATTCTAAGATTACGAAGAGAAACGAATCCAACATTTCCAGTGTTACTGGGTATATATATTTTGAAAAGTATCACCAAATATTGTTTTGAATTGGACAATATATATATAACATTCCACATGATCATGTAATTACAGCAAAACGGAATACATAGTAGATTACAAAATAGTTGACAGTAACTTCTACAGCGTACTGTTTTCATATATATGTCGTCTTTTATATGCAATTATATGTAGATAATTATCACATCGGGGACCCTAACTAAACAGTGATATTCAGCCTGCGATTCTTAGTAAAATTACAATCACTTCAAATTATTCCTTTTAAGTAGTAATTTCGCTAACCTATCTCAACATTGGGCATATACTCTATGGACAGTAGAAGCAATAATGTCGAGCATTCTCAAATGCGTTTGCTAATACGCCTTGCCTTAGTTGCGAAATAGCCAAGATAGCACGTGCATGTTATTAAGCAATCTATCCCATTTTGTACCAAAAAGTCGTATATCTAGAATTTCCAAATGAATGAGTGGTAAATCTAAAACAGGGTTGCCATCATGTGGTCAGAATGAGTTTCCTAACTTCTCCAGGTTTTCCAGTAATTGTTCACTTATCTACAAAATATTACATATTTTAAATGCGAAAATACAGTATTAAATGCGAAAATATAAAAGAAGTCAAAAGTTTGAATTTATTTATGGGCTTTAAAGGCCACTTTCGCTCAGACAGAGATAGGATAGAGTGTTGAAAATAAGTCGCCCAGGACCTCGTTTGAAGGTATAATCTCGGCATTTACCTGGTGTGAAAAACCCAAGAGAAACCTCGGTCAGGATGGACGGTCGCTGGGATCGTTCCCAAGACCTTTTAATTATTACGTGAAGGTTTTACCGACTGAGGTACGGCCGTTCGGTAGAAGACGACAATAATTTTACGTATTATTCTTGGTGATACCCAGAAAGAAAGAAAAAATAGTGGAATTTCGAAACCTCTAAGAGTCGCCACCTCTTGCAGACACGTAAGAAATGTCTATTCTAGCAAAATAGAAGATAAATCACAAAACATACTAAATGGAAGTTAATGACAATGGTTGCTCATTTCTTCACAGAAGGTAAGTGTCGATGGTTACTGTCTATTGATGTACATATTTAGTTAGACGTTGTCCTCATGATTATATATTTATAAGCGTATTTCCACTACGTCTCAAGGAGACGTACTGGAAAATTTTGGAGAAGAAATGGGAATACAATGGGACGGTTCATCAGCTATTCATTGATTTTAAGAAAGCATATGATTCTATCAAAAGGGAAAAGTTATACAGTATCCTGATACGATTTGAATTCCGAAAAAAATTGGTTCAACTAGTGAAGATGTGTTTCAACGACCCCAAACGCAGAGTACGGATAGGTAATAATATGTCAGATAGTTTCAAGATTTGTAACGGATTGAAACAAGGCGATGCCTTGTCACCACTAATGTTTAACTTTGCGTTAGAATATGCGATTTTAAAAATTAAAGGGGACAAAAAGGGACTACAATTGAATGGTTTGAATCAACTGTTCGTATACGCGGATGATGTAGATTTAATAGGGGACGATATAGATGCACTACAAAGCAACACCGATGTCTTAGTAGAAGCGTGCGATGAGATAGGTCTACAGGTAAACATAGATAAAACAAAATACATGATAACAAGCCGAAACACAGGAAATGAAGGAAATAGAAACATAAGAATTAAGGATGAGGTCATAGAGAAAGTAAACAAATTTAAATACTTGGGAGCATACGTAACAAGCTAAAGTGAGGTCACGGAAGAAAGAAGTCGCTTAGTATTGGGCAACGCATGTTTCTATTCAGTCCAAAAACTTCTAACATCGCGATTAATATCAAGGAAATTGAAATTGGAAATATACAGAACTGTTATTCTGCCGGTAATACTTTATGGTTGCGAAAGTTGGAGTACGACCCTAGCAGATGAACATAAATTACGTGTGTTTGAAAATAAGGTTTTGAGAAAGATATACGGGCCGAAACGCGACGAGATGACTGGAGAGTGGAGGAGACTGCATAATGAAGAACTCCACGGACTGTACGATTCACCAGATGTAAAAATAATGAAATCGCGACCACTAAGGTGGGCAGGCCATGTAGCTCGGATGGGGGAAAAACGAAGATTATATTCTATCCTGGTTGGAAGGCCGGATGGAAAGAGGCCATTGGGAAGACGGAGACGTCGTTGGGAGGACAATATTAGAAGAGATCTTCGAGAAATAGGTGTTCGTGATGGAAACTGGCTTGATATTCCCCAGGATATAATCCAATGGCGAACGTTTGTTACTGCGGCGATGAACTTGCGAGTTCCATAAGCCATAGAGTTAGTTAGTTTATTTTCACTACGTTTCGAGAGAGCTTCTCTTGTCAGTTTGCGGCGAGATTCGAACCTGGAACCTACCACAACATATCATAGAAGAAGTTATCGAACAGACTGGAACCAATCCAAAACAAATAAAGAGTTCATTACAAAACGAAAATCATAAGCCTACCATACGTACCTGGGCTATCAGAAAGGTTACAGTATAGCTGCCACGTTCCGCAACGGAAAAACACTCAAACCATACTAATCAGAAGACCGAAGGATGATTCGTGAGCAACAGCGTAAATGTATGGGAATATACCTTGGAGAGGCTCCTAGGATTCAATGAGATAAGGGCTACATATATAAAGAACAACCTCCGAAACAGCCTTCACAGCACTATCCCAAGACTCACCCCAGTGTGAAACGCAAGACTATATGGAAGCATGTACTTCAAAAACAGAAAAATACTCGGCGGGTGCCCCCATAGCATAGAAGTTAAAAGTGACGAAGGCTAGAATCACTCCGTGGACAGTTGCAGAAATTATAAACTGTGTCGAAAAAGGAGCTCTCTGGAGACGTAGTAGAAATAGAAGGAATATATACATGAAAACAAACGACAAAAAAAAGTCGAACTAAATATGTATACCAATAAACACTCAATATTCCCTGACTTTTCCAGGTTTTTGACCAGCTTATGAAATTCCCTGACTTTTCATTTTTCACCGATTTTCCTCACTTCTTTCGGGTTATCCAGGTTAGTGAGAACCCTGTAAAATTGGAGGAAATGTATCTATGCTACTTTCTTTTTACATTTAAGGCAAGGCATATGGTTGAAACAACAGTGGTATTGATGAATCACTGCTATCAAACAGTGCTCGTTCGAAACATTTACACAGACGTGATACGATAAGGATTGAAACAAAACGTCCACAACAAGATACCAACACTGGACTCAATGTGAAAATAGCGATTGCTTTCGTTCTAAACGTACATAATTTTACAAATTGATTATACTAAAACGTCATCAATACTTCATAAACTTCTTCATTTGTCTTACCAATATGAAAATAGAGTACTACTAAAGTTAATCTGAATACACAACAGATCTCTGGCACTTACGGCATAGTAGTGACGTCAACTATACATTTAAATCAACTTTACTACAGGCACTACAATAATCTACAACAGGTACACTATGTACAAATATGTTAACTGAATTTTCAACATCTACATGCTTTTTTAAAATACTTCCATTTTATATTGTCGAACATGTATTCTTTATAAGCCAATGTAAAGGGAGGGATAATTTTACTGTCTACCAGCAGTTACCATACACAACAGTAGCTTTGGCGAATTAAACTCTAGTTATAAGGAAATAATAATATATTAAAATAGTACATATGGACACTTTTATTCATCTGTGCCTATTTCTTTCAGAAGATAGGTACGCACAGTATGATTCTCTCTTACTAAAACATACTCCGTAGCTCTCAATTTACTTGGAATGTACTTCTTTGACCATGATCTATGGCAGTTACAAAGGATAATGCAGACTACAATACTGAAATGAGTTTAACAAGATACACAGTCTTTAATATGCACTTAAGGGTTGCTCCGTAAGTATGTGTACTCTAGCAGGCGGTTTGCCTATACGATTAAAATACGAGTGACACGACTACCGTTTTTGTTGGTGTAAAGTATGTCTGACAACATATAACCAGCACAGGGAGGCATTACGTTACGGCTATGAAAGATGATGAAGAGAAAGGTCCGAAAGACATATCCAGACTATTCTAAATCGCAATTTTGTGATGAAAGAGATGGAACACGTTCGGATTTATTAGGAACGTTGTATCAGCAAAACCATGTGAAACGGTTGATCTAGAATGCTACAGAATATACTGTTGAGAAACGCTGACAGAGTACATATTCGATAATTAGCACTTCCACATAGCATACGGGATTACATCTATGCTGTCGCCGTTCTGTTAGAGTGTTCTAACACTGTTCACAATCGTGGTATGTTGTGCTTTTTACCACCCGCCCGTGCTCAGGAAATATTCCCGTTTTTCTTATTCAATGTAAAAGCAAGAAACAAGATCAAGAAAATGTAGTTACAATGCTTTAAACAACATCAGTAAAACAAATACATAGAAGCAGGTAGTAATCATTTAATCCTTTAACCAACTTGCCTACTAAGACCATAGTAAATACCTCACCTTGAGGCTTCAGCAGCAAATGCTGTGTAACCTGTGTTCCATCTGCCGACAACTCAGATACTACTAGGGCTAGGGACGTGGTTGAGGTGTCGTTGGAAAGGTCTCGCCGAATTTTTCAAACGAAACACTGATCATGCAAATAAGATACTCGCTGCTGAAGCCTGGCGATAGCGTATATGCACAGTCCTCCGACTGGGGTCCGCCTCACTGATTTCCTACATATTGAAGAAGTCCGATGCAAGTCGCGGTTCACCAGAAATATTGTGAACAAAATATATACAAGAACTATTTAAAAGCAATCTTGAAATTAAGTGCTCAATAAGCGTTCAAAATTCTCTTTAAAAAATGATACCCCCTTCTTGTACACTCAGATTAATAAAAAAAAATTCTGAGTCTGAAATTTTCACAAGATGGAAACACCTAACAGACGTTGCAAGCACGTTATTTTCAAACCTATATTGAATATTACGTTGTTATTGTCATGTTATGCGATTTGTCGGACTTTGAAAGTTAATCCATTAGCCATTTTCTATGAATCTGGGTGTACTTTTCTAACTTCTTGAGCGTAGAACTGAGAGAATTTGAATAAAGATGTACAAAACAGTGTATATGTTTTATAACCTTCACAGTCCGCCCATCATCAACTACTCAATGCTGAGACAAGAAATGGGGAAAATGGCGACTCTGGCCTTAATTTAAAGCACCATTGGGCTGAGATTCGTCTAATATGGCTGATGAGAGTGAAAAAGCTTCAGTCAAGATTTAAACCTGTATTACTTTCGTAGTGCCAATTAGCAGACTTAGCTACTAACACGGAAACTAAGTTGAAACGATATTAGCTCTGCCGTTAACATGTCTTTTGGACTCTCCATTCACACATCTAATAGCTTAAGCTATACCAGTTCTTTGAACGCCTCGGTAGATTAGGAGGCGCAACGCCCTCTAGAGTGACAAGGGCAATCACGCAACAGGTTTCAATCACACATGTAAACGTAGCCTCAATTATAAAGCTACTGAATTGAAGTGAAATTTTCATACTATTAAAAGGGAATCAATATATATTTAATTTCGTTGGCTTAAAAAAAAAAATGGAGCAACCCTTCTAAGCTTTGCCTTTTCAAGGATATTGGGCTGAAACATTTGTACTACGCGTCAACAAGAACACAATACACTCACCACAATTTTTTTTTTTAACGGATTTTCTCTTTTAATGGCGATTCAAAATCGTTCTTTACTTCCAAATGATGTTTAGCTGAGCTTCTGCGGTTTCATCGCGATACTGAGATTCACTTTAATTTCTTTAAAAATACACTCGGGGTGAAAACTATCTAAGGTCAGTTAAATGTGTTCTCGAAAGTTGAAGTGAAAAAAGTCTAGTCTTTTTATTTTTTTCTTTCTTGTAGTGAGCGCACACGAAATACTATGTGAATATAGAAAAAAAGAAGAAGAAAAAAGAGAGATTACTAAGGAAATTCTTCGAGGTCCAAAATTATTGAAGTACGTTACTTCATCTGTTCTCTTGTTCGTTGAATATGAAGCCAGGGAAATTAAAAATAACTTTTACTGTACTCCCGCATGGCACTTCGATTGTCGATAACATCTTTCAGCTTTGCTTGTATGTATATCTAACTATTTTTAAGGTATCGGTAAACATACTCTTCGTTTTCCCTCGTTAAAACAATTCTGGACCAGCCATTAATTGTTAAGTTTACTTGCTTATGTACTTAAAAAAATACAATATAAAGCATTAAAATTTTGTCATTCGTTGTCAAATAATATTAGAACACACATTTCTCTCAAAGGCACTTGCGATTGATTAGTCATACAAACAACAGAACAATCTACTAAAAAATAGTCTTGAAAAGCTCTCTGTTTAAAAAGAAACGTGATCTGTATTAATACTTCCTTATTGCTCTGCATTTCGTTTCCTTTTCTTCTGTGAACGTCCATTAAGTTTGGAGTCGGAGTCCAATTCATCTAACAGGTCGACAAGTTCTTCCGCTGCGCGAATTCTGCCTCCGGGTTCCTTTTCTTCTATACACTCTGCTAGGAGCTCTTTAATCGTCTGCGACAATGAACTTGGAGGAGAGTGCAGAAGACCTATAAGTTAAATAAACAGAAGTTACAACGATTTTAAATTCGACGGCCTAAGAGTTCGGGAAAGGCGAAGTAAACACTTTCTATGGAAGTATTGTATAGTATGCAACGTAAGGTTTGTGTATGATCTACCTGGATGCAAGCACTATATTGAAGACATGTTAAAAAGATAGAATATGTCGAAAGATCAATGCTGAAGATAATAAAAAATGAAATTGGTTAAGACATTCTTCCCGCATAATGAATGTAGCTGAAAGAGAAAGAGTTAAAATCAGAACCCATCCTCTAGTAGTTACGTCGCAGATTCGGGACTGGTCATGCTAATTAAAATTTTCCACAATATTCCCCAGTTTAAACACGTGAATGACGGGATGGTAAAAAAAAAACTAATGCCCTTTCCCATCCTTGTTCCAGGCAAAATGCTTGCTAAGGGACGTCATTCATCAGGCACGTGACGGGATTAGACCATAATATCTGTTTGGTTCACAACTGAGTAAGTTAAACCAAAAAGACAAGAGGCAAATAGAGAAATAGGTATAACTAATCAACAATTACTTGTAAAGTTATGGATCAACAAACCTCCAATCGATCTCGAAATAGCACCAAAACAAAGTAAAATCTTTCTAACGTTTCACTCATCCAACTATGAGCATCATCAAGGTAATGCAGAGCATGTTGCTATTCCAACATGTTGCACAGAGCACTGCAACGTGTCCTACGACCCCTGTTGCAGTTATCTTCAACGGGTATTACCCACAATTCCGTACACTGATTTCTTTTTTCTGTTTTTAACAACTTGGTATTATATGTTACCACACATACGCAGAGGGACATCGTATTCAACACGGCAAAATACGTAACAGAGAAAATAATTTTAATAAAAATGTTATTTGTAGTGGAACAGTGATCTTAACTAGGTACGATGCTCAATTAAAGTATCGTAAGAAAAAAAAAAAGGAAACCACATTTTAACTGACCCTCCTCCTTTTAATTTCTTTATTCCCTGCTGATGCTCGTAGTTTGAACGAAAGAAATGTCGGAAAATTTTATTTGTTTAGGGCAACTGCTACTCCGAAACCGAATGGAGTTCTTCTGATACCTAAGTACGTAAAATGATAATTATAGTGCCTCCTTATACAACACTAATAATAGTTTATAGTTAACGACAGTATTTTAAGAAGGAAAAAAATACAGTAAAACCTCTTTAAGACTGTTACTGTTAAATTAAAATAGGCCGTCTACAGGAGTCCTGGTCTTCTTCAAGTAAGTTTTCACAATACGCACTATCACACTTCCATCTACCCACGGCACTATTTACGACATTCATAATAAATTTAAAAAAAACGCAAAGTACAAAGACACTGTAACCCTTGATTTCAGCTTTGCCCAAAGGCACAATTTTAAAAAGACAACACAACAGTAATATATGAAATGAAGTTCAACAAGCATACATCAATTAGTAGAATAAAATTAGCTGGGCCAATGAAATCGTAATGAAGCTCCTATAGAAAAAAGTGTAGTTTCTTTAAATGGAAAAAGCTGGCCAAATGAAACGGATCTATCTGTTTTGGAATCAACAAATTAAAGACGGCCGGATAAGTCCGGGTCGTTGAACCCAATATGAAACTCTACCTACTTAAATTACATGGCCACTACCATAAACTTTTAGAGTGGAAAAGCTAACCAAATGAAAAGTTTCTGCCAGTTTTAGTCACCAGATTAAACATGCCTCCATTGGTTAAGGCGCTACAGACGGACAAAGCGAAATTAAAAAAAAAATCTAAAAAATCGTTTCAGGAAAATCTCTCTCGTTTAAGGTATGCTTCTTCAAAAGTGGAGAAAAATAAATTTTCTATGGAAAATCAGCTTTCATCTGCACCACACTAAATAATGGTGATTAATATAATACTTTTGAAAGTACATTGATGCTATACGAACCTTTATATCAACACAATTAAAGTTGTATGATGTATGAACTATAGACGAAATGTATTTAATTTTAATTTCCCTGAGAGAAAGCAAACCCGGAAGGGCAAACTAGAGTAAAAATGAAAATAAAAAATAAAAGGATACTTCCATGAATTTTGTTCCAATAGTACACATATAAAACACAAACACATCTATATTTTGACCCGTATAAGTTTTTTTACAAGATAAAAAGAAGATACATAACACACGTGAATGAACAAACATTAATGAATGGTTCGTTCATTAATCTTTGTACACGTGTTTTAAACCTTTTCTTTCTCGCTCGTAAAATACCTTGTATACGTTGTGTCTTATATGTGTACAACTGGAACAATATTTATGTAAGTGTTCCTTGCTGTTTTTAAATTTTAATCTTCATTTCATTTATATAGTATAGTACTTAAACGGTTACTTACCTGGTACTTGGCGAGGATTTCCTTTTATACTGCGATTGAAAAAGTTGCTAATTTTATGCTCTTTCTCATCGCTTAGCACTTGTTGACAGATCAAAGCATACATCAGGTGAGAGTGGCGACCCATTAGATTGCAAGTGGTTACTGAAATTACATCATAACACATTATAAATCACGGCTAATACAGAATGACGCTAAATTCTTTCTACAAAACTTTTACGATTGTCCGTCTGTTAAAGCTCTCACGTAACGATGGTATTACTACTGCTGAGACGGTGTAGGCTCTTCACGTTGTATACAATTTAATTTATCGTTACGTATTTATTAAAATAATAATAATAATAATAATGTTTACAGATGATGCTATTGCTACAAAGTTTCAGGAAAATGGAACGAAGTGTTCGTATGTCATAAATTCATGATCCTACATCATATTTTCATAACAAGCCTTAAGAGTACGTGTGTTTCTGTCAAGACGTCGTTGTAATGCTTCCACGAAGCACTGAGCAAGTTTATAAAAGGATATCAGATGAACCTCTTCCGTGCCGTTTTTATTATATAAATAAAAAAAAAGGTGCGTACAAAATAGTATAACAGCGTATTTTAGGATGTGCAACAGGCCCACATACTTTAGATGGTTTCAGTGACTGAATACTCCGTTAAAAAAAAATGCACTGAAAATGTCCATGGATGGATCCAGTGTCAACTTTTCTGGATGGTCATATGAGTTGAGGTTCTTTAGGCAACTTTGGCTCAGATCATGGTCACATGAGAAAGGACCGTGAATATTGGCGTGTGATATATTGAGCTACAAAAACTGGAATTGAATCTGTTCATTGAGATCTTCGCACCTTTCTGAAAGATTGCTCCTAAATGAAACTAGACTGTACCCTTAAAGTATATGGTTGACCACTAGTGGTAGATATTTGGTGAATCAGTTTTTTTCTTTCTTTTTAAGTAAGCCAGGAAAACTGACTTCGAAACTATTTCTGTGCGAACTCTAATAAAGAGGTCAGTTAGAATCAGTGCCAAGATTTGAGGTGAAAAAACATGAAGTGATTTTAGTTTGTAGAAAAAAAATATTAATTTAGAATGTACTACTATAATGTATCGTATAAGGGCTAATACAGATCATCAAAATGTAGAGTCGTTACCGACTTCTTTAAAAGATAATGGGTCGGAGTCATCCATGATGTCTTTTTGATTAACGTCTGTCACAAGCGGGTAGTATAGCATTTTCGGTTGACCTACTAAAATTTGCACTGAATAGTGCTTGCCGAGGGACGTCGTCACTCCTGCTTATAAGGGTTTAGGCCGTAGGTCATAATTGTACAAAAATTTCTTACCGACTTGACGTTAGACGTATTTTGACGTATGTCTATAGCTAACTTTTCTTCTTTCAGAAAGAACTATATTACAACATCGTATAGATTTCCTGATCTGCAGAAATGTGCACACATTTGCATGGCTCACATGTATGAAAATTATTGAACTGATATACAGCGACACAAGGTTGATGTATAAAACAATAATATTTTTTTCGTCGAAAGTTCAAAATTACGACCAAGCTGAATAGTTATATCATTTTTGTCCTACAGAAGGAAATATCTTGTAATACAACAGGCATTATTAATTATAATTTTCGTTAATAGATGTCGCAGGAGTTTCTGACATAATTTAAGAGGAGTAAAACCTTATTACAAATGAGGCTAATAATGTAAAACGATTAAAATTAAAAATTCGCGCTGTGAAATTAAACACGTATAGCGGTGAAAAAATCAACAGCTTCGAAAGAAGCGAGACCCACGAACCTCCTGGTTATGAAGCTCAAGCTTTACCACTCAGCCAAACAGCACATGACAAAACGATGTCTAAAAATGCTTACATAACTCCGTTAGTAGCTCGATTGCAATTGATTTGCAAGTTGTTTCCATACGTTATTTAATGAAAAGATCAATTAAATTTGTAGGCGTTTAGGCAGCTATGGCTCAGGCCGAGAAAGGGTTGGAGAAAGGATGTGGAAAAGAGTCGGCCAGAGCCTAAGTCGAAGGAACCGTCCCAGCATTTACCTGGTGTGACTGAGGAAAGATAATGGAAAAGCCTGAGTCAGAATGGTTGGCCGCTCATACCAAACCTAGGAATGCCTAAAGTCAGCGGTCAATTAACTGAGCTACAGCCGTTCGGTACGTGAATCAACAGTTAGTATGAGAAGTTAGCCATACCAGTGTTCGATTTATAGCCGAGATTGTTGAGATTTAATTCTCCTGGCTCTGTTTTCCGAAATACGGGATATGAACGACCGTCAAATAATATATATTTTGCAGGATTCAGCTGGTTATCCTCTAAGGAAATAGCTGCACGTCCTAAGTACAGAACTTCGCAACCACTGCCGTCTATGTAAATCTCAGAGTCCGTAATTACTACACATCGTACTTTGTATGTTTACTGAATAACGATCAAATCCGTTATTTATATTCCATTAATCTCTCAAATCATTTTTATCTACCTTGCATAAAATGTATACTTCCAAATTGAAATGGAGAAAACTTCCGATTTTTATACAGCACGTCTCTGTACGTGCAGATGCTTTAATAATATATACCATGAGGTTTCGAGAGAGAACATCGACATTAAGAGTGGAAGGTGCGTGGCTGGGAAGCAGGTCGACTGGGTGGCGCAGTGGTTAGCGCATTGAGACGGTAAGCCAAAAGTCCCGGATTTGATCCCCGGTCCAGTCACTGTATACTGTTCATTAACTTGACGCAAGATTCCCTTTTATCAAATTACATAACAAGAATGAATATATTTAATTTTTAAGACGCCACTATTTCTTTCTTTTTTGTCCGCTACAAGAGGCAAATCTATTTTGGAAAATAGGGAAAACCTATTTTATAATTTTACCTACTCGCTAGCAAGAAAACCCCTCTACCAAGGACAGCTTGCTAACGCTTGCTGTGTATTTTTACAATGAAGTCAAGGGTAATAGCCTTGTCAGCCTGTTTTAATTCAATTAAGATATACAAAACAAAAATAATGTTAATAATAGTTGTCTTCAAAAACAGATTTGAAATTTTCATATTTCGTTTTTTTAAAGAAAGGCGACAAAATTTAAAATCTTAAAAATAATAGGTTAAATCTGAATAGAGAGGAAAGGAATTGTACTTACGTAGCTTCTTGACGCATATCACGTGCGCAACACAATTTATTACTGACTTTATAGTATTAATTGTGTTATTGTGCACGTGATCTTCAAGAAACTACGTAAGTACAATTCCTGTCTTCTCTATTTAGATTTAACCTATTATATTGCTTATCCGACCATATGTACTTTAAATTTTGAAAATATAATATAATAATAACCCCCAAAACAGCTTGACCTATATTTATTTTGAAATCGCTATGGATTCTTGACTTGTGACTGACAACATGCATGAATGATAACGAAACACCAACTAAAAATCCCCAAATTTCCAGATCAAGTCAAAACAAATTTAATGTCAAGACATTTTTATTGTTTCAAACACGTTCTGCAAGATTACTAACATTCTTACGCAAATTAAACAGCATCATAAAAGTAGATATTTAATTTACTACCAACAAAATTCGAAAACCGATACTAAATCTTCTCTTTACCTTAATCTTAGAAGAGACATAGCGTATCGAATTCATAAATCTATGGCTTCATCATGGAACTCAGTTCATGGGTTTATGTCTTAATTTTTTTACCGATCACGATGGAACCTTCAAAAGTTTACTCTCTAAGTATTCGAAATAGAATACAGAATACACACTTACGTGAATTCTTGCCATGGTACACTTGATCTGCTAAATTTCGAAAGCATTCCTCATTGCATATTTCTCGGGCGACTTCATCGCCGATTTCTTCTGAAAAAGCAAGAACAGTCCAGTATTAATTCCCACTATAATTATACATAATTAGTTTATAACAAATAAATCATGAAGCAGCAGCGTAACCAGAATTATTTTTCAGGGGCCTGCAAGGAACTTTTTAGAGCTCTCGATCTACAGCCCTTCTAGCAGTATCTCCTACATGGAATTTCACACCCCAACTGTACAGAACAGTCTTGCCAGATTTCTAAAACGGAGATTCTTTAGACTGCATGAAAATTTCCGTCCAAACAGAAAAATTCCCTCCATTTTACCAATTCTAAGAAAGTTTTAAAATCAAACTTTGAGGTGATTATTCTTGCCATGTTTGCTGGATTGTTCATCTTTTTGTATATTAAGGCCCCCCGGGACACCTGCCCCACCCCTCCTCATGTTACCCTACAGCGTGTTATTTGTCACCAAAAGAGGTGGGGGAATTAATGTCCAAGCATACCCGTACTTATTGAAGTATTGGACGTAAATACATTGATTTCCCCTCCCTACAAGAAAACTGGTAAGTGAGGTGCAAGGGCAAACATAACGAGGTGCCACAGGGAATTTTCCACCTACAAATAACGCTCTGATATTCTACGAGTTTTAACTTGATCAATAACTGTTATTAGTAGGTGACGTCAAATACAGTATATACTGTATAAACAGCTTTCACGACAAACCGATGAAAAAACAACAACACGTATTTATGATACAAGAATGCAAATGTATTTTGAAAAGGAACATCTCTTTATATTGTCCTATTAGTAACTTACATGAGATTATGGACGAACTGTCTTGAAGAATTGTTTGAAATCTATATTCGCATATACTGAATGGAATTTACGTTCCATTATGTTCCTAGTGTGTTGAAACTTATGTAGATACCTGTATTTTTATATTTCAATAAAATGCATTGAAAAAGGAAACCATATTTCATTTAAATTATCCCCATTCGTATTCAAGAGCGGAATTTTAGTCATGATACAGCATGTTTCTCTTACAACTCTTTCGAAGTATGGATCTGATTTGTGGATGATGTGAGATTGAATATTATATCCTGGATTGGTTTTGTGTAAATATTTTGATAAATCTTATATCGGATTAACAGTTTTAGAGTTCCGGAACTATCTTTAACTTAGGCCCTGAAACTTCTTTTTGCCTTACAAGGCGCATTAAAAAAAAAACCTATTGTTTAGCAAACAAGCAAGGAAATGCGGCTACAAACACATACATATCCCTCTCCCCCTTCATTTTTCTACGTAGTCACCATTTCTACAATCACTTGGAGAAATCACTGGTACCGTGGAATAAGCTGGATAGAAGACCGCTGCCTGCGAGATCAGCCAGTCCTGCACTGTTGTTTTGCAAATCCTTGAGACGCCAGCCACTTCTTGAGTTACAGAAAGACGTCATAGTCACTTGGTGCTAAGCTAGACTACACAAGAAGTGATGAAGTTCCCATCCGAATTTCTGACAGTGTGTGGTCTAACGTTGTCATGGAGACGAACAATTTCCGGACCTCAGTATTCTACGTCGTCGATTCTGCATCTGCACATGGTACGTCTCAGTATGGACAGAGTTTCACAGTACACCTGCGATGTGATTGTTTTGTTCCCAGCGCCAGGAAATCCTAAGCAAACACACCTGTCCATGTCCCAGAAGACAGTTGCCATGATTTTCCGTGCAGGTTGAATTTGCTTAGACCTTTTCGCCGTTGGTGAATGTGAATGGCGCCACTGCACTGATGTCGTTTGGAATTACTTCGTCTTACGAAATCCAAGTTTCAATACCAGTCACGATGTGAGAATAAAATTTGTCTCCCTTTCTTTTGTAGCGGAACAGAGATACAAGTATTAATGTCATTCTTTGCATTTGGTGAACTTTTATCAACGTTTCGGAACCCACCTCGTACATAGTTTCCGATAACCTAATGTGTTAGTAAGAACTGAGCGACCCAGAAGAGCAAAATGGTAAGCACCACAAGCATTTCTTTTTTAAAGTGTGTGTCTAAATGAGAAAAAATAATTATTAAAACAAAATGTTTGTGTCCAACGATGATGGTCTGTCTGTATATCTCAAAGAGAAAATTTTTGCAACCAAATTTTTAAGATTTCGACATGATTGCATTTTCTTTCCGATATACTGAAAATTTTCTTCTGGCGCTTACCAGTTTGTTCCACCGAAAGCCTCTCAATTCTAAAGAATTTTGTTGGTGAAACTTCTGGAAAAATCAATGCTGAACGAGATCGTCGGTCTGAACGCTGGATCTATTCACTCGTTTCTATCTCGTGCATATACAGATGCTTATCAGAATAATGGAAACACCTGTAGTTGGCAACACGTCAGATGTATGGGTTGGCAGTGGTGTCATGGCGACCGCAGCGCCGGACTACTGGTGATGGTGTGTTAGGTCGGTCTCCATACTACGTCAGGCGTCGTGGAACAGGAGTGTGCAGTGGCTGCAGCAGACGGAGGTAGTGTAAAATGGGAGACCTCTCAGAGTTTCAAAGAGGGCAAATTGTTGGTGCGCGGTTATGTGGAGTGAGTGTGACGGCAGTGGCTAGTGTGTTAGGTGTGTCGCCAGGGACAGTGTCGAAGGTGATGACGGCCTACACAACACACGGGAAAACCACATCGGGGAAGCGGAACAGTGGGCGGAAGAAAAGCATCAGTGACAGGGCACGCCGGGTATTAAAGCGCATTGTCACGCGGAACCGTCGTGCCACTGCGGCGCAAGTGACGGAGGAACTCAATCAGCACCTCCCCCAACCTGTTTCGACAATCACAGTCCGCCGCGAATTACATGACATGAACTTACGGGGTCGTGTTGCACGGGCCAAACCTCTCATCAGGGACCAGAACGCTTTAGCACGCCGCAAATGGTGCCGCGACCATGCAACTTGGACCGTTGACGACTGGAAACGTGTGGTATGGTCGGATGAGTCACCATTCACCCTATTCCAAACCACGGGTCGTGTTTATGTGTAGAGAACGCCCAAAGAAGCGTATGATCTGCAGTGTCTCCGCCCAACTGTGAAACATGGCGGCGGCACGGTGATGCTGTGGGCCGCAATATCATGGTTTTCATTGGGTCCTGTGGTCACACTTCGCGGACGCATCACTGCCAACGATTATGTGGCAATTTTTGGAGACCACTTGCATCCTATGGTTTGGATGTTGTTCCCGGACAATGACGCCATATTCCAGGATGATAATGCACCCATTCACACAGCTGGAGTTGTTGCAGTGTGGTTTGAGGAACATCGGGATGAAGTTCAACACCTCCCCTGGCCCGCCCAATCCCCAGATCTCAACATAATTGAACATCTGTGGTCCATCTTGGAAACACGACTCCGGCGACGATTTCCACCTCCATCCTCTCTCACAGAACTGGCCGATGCCCTGCACGAGGAATGGTGTAATATTCCACTTGCTACCATTCACGACCTCTATGCCTCCATCCCACGTCGCATCAAGGCTGTTCTGAAGGCGAAAGGTGGCCCGACACCATATTAATCTGGTAAGTTGCACTTTCGTTCAGGTGTTTCCATTATTCTGATAAGCATCTGTACGTACGGCCTTTCCTGAACGCACAACATCATCAATGCCGTACTTCTCCACTCATCACAGTTGGACCGTACACTTCACACAATAATCGGTAATTTCGACAGCATTAAGCTATCACAGATCGTATACTTCACAACCAGCGGAATTGTTTATTCGCGCAGCCATCGTAACATACACAAAATACAAACAGCTGATTGGCAAAAAGTATGGTTGCTACGTTCCCAATGGAATCGTTGATATTACTGTGCGAGCGCGATCCGATCACTGTTGCCACTACCGTTTTATAAATAATCGTTTTCTTTTTCTTCTAAAATACGCCTTGAATATGTTTTCGCAAAGGTTATTTCATAAACACTGAAGGAATTAAAAAAGATCCGGGAAATAACTTTTGTATTTAGTCATCCAATTATTTTTTGGAGGCAAATTAATGTAACTTACGTATTTCTGCCTTCAAATTAGTCTTCATAATACAATTTTTACAGTAGTCGACGTTTCGTACATCATTAGGAACGTCTTCAGTAATAATGATAGGTAAAAAGAGTAGAAAAGAAGGAAGTTAAAAGTCAAGAAGGGGACGTACACTTTAAGCCAGGTATGATCAAAGGAATAACACATCCAGCTGAACTTAGTACAGAGAAAGCATCCGAGTATTTGGAATCTGTAGCTAAGAAAAACGTATACCACGTTTTACTAGATAACAACTTTGAACCCTCATCAACGAACATCAACTGAACTCAAGTTAACAAAAGAAGCTTCTACTTTCCAAGATCATTATTCTCAAACAAAATATCATCGATCTATGGAAAATTTAATCATCTATCACCTTTAATGGTTGTGTTTTCAGATAAGTGTTATTCTCTCGAAACGCCGTAAACTGAACCTTGAACATTTTAACTAATAAAAGTAAATTTTAAAAATCTAAAACGTGTTAAAATTGCACTTTAAGACTGTGTCTTATAAGCCAGCAGTATGGGCCATTCAATGTTACCACAATATCGAAATTTGAAATATTGGCCGCCAGGATAGTAACAAACCAACAAGTTGCAGGATTTGATAAATGATAAAATGAATTTTATGGGCGGTAACAGCACTATGGCTTACGCCCGTCCCGTTGCAGGATTTGAAAACACTTCTGTTAAAATGACGACTTCACGCAGAGTTCACGGGCTTTTTGAAGTTGAAGTCCCTCGTATCTTACATGTAGTTATGACTCACGTCACATGATTGATTGGTCAGTCTTTGGGAGAAGAAAATAGAAACCTAATTTGCAGAAATGGACTGTTTCGTCTGAATCATTAACCGGTTTAAAGTTTCAGAACAGCTCTTTGAGGAATTTATGGTCTTTCGTTGACCACGGATAGTAAAAAAAAAAAAGTGTGTGTGTGGGAGGGAGGCTATGATCTTTTACCGTTACTTCACTTCCTGATGAAAAAAGATTATTTTTTTTTTTAATCTTGTGTAGCGTAATTTTAAGTTCATTATACGTATGTACGTAAAACAAAAAAACAGCTGGTGCAGAACGCTACAAGCTGGAAAAATAAGTTTCAGCACAAGACAGTATAGTGACATTTGGGCCACTCGTCCCCTTTATTCCTTCGCAGTAAACATGAAATCTGAAACACTTATCTGATTTCTGTTACTACCTACCATCTGTAATCGTCATGGATACAATTTTCCGGCATTTTTAGAGAATTACGCGTAAAGGTTTAAAAAACAATGTATTATTATTATAATTACAGAACGACACGACGAACGAAAGAGAACTGATTTTCACAAAAGAGCAGTAGACAACTTAAAAACAGAATAAAACAAAGTTCTCATGGAAACTTGAGCAAACTCTTGGTACCTTTCAAGAAGGACTAACGAAAATATTTGTAAGAGGACATCAGAGTCCGCTGATTGTATATTTATTTAACAACAAGGGCGCGGCCTGAGCCAAAGTTGCCTAAAGGCAATAAATAAATTCAATAACAAGAGGGAATGATTTGAGAAGGTATGGTCTTATTCAAGGTACTATCTCAACATTTGCCTGCTGTGACTAAGGGAAACTAAGGAAAACCTAAACCAGGCCAGCCGGCTACGGGAATCGAACCTAGATCCTAACGATTACATGTCGCAGCACTGTCCACACTCTACGCACGAATTAGTGGGGTACATATATTCTTCTTACGGGCAGACTGCGACTTTCCTCGCCTCTCGAGAGGAACTTTCACGTTCTAGACATCCTATTCATATAAGCAAGTTAATGATTTTAAAGTTTAATTATGCAGTAAGTTTATGCTGTATTAAGAATTCCGAGATTCGAGCAGATCTTGGCAGGTTTTTTTTCACGTATGTCGGTGACAAGTAAGTCATCACACGGAAAAAGTTATTACGGGATGTCACCAACTTAACCTCTTAAAACGCGTGTACTATCCGTTCGCGTAGTCATTATTCTCTACATGGGTTCCACCGAGCGACCGTAGCTCAGTGGTCTTAACATTCTGGAGGTTGTGGATTCAATCCCATCAGCAGACCACCCTGACTAAGCTTTTTAAAGGGTTTTCCCTCAGTCACAGCAGGTAAATGCTGAGATGG